>CATIWR010619459.1:0-11428 GCA_949677035.1 Omphalea diandra | reverse complement strand
TATATATATATATATGATCAATCTTTAAGTGGAATACTATCATTAATTACATATGTCCTGAACCAAGAAGCTAATTCCTTTTTTAATATTTCATCTACTTCGATATTAGTTATGTATGCTCAACTTTAACATAGCTCTTATTCAAACACTAGAACACTTATCTAGATGCTAAAAACCACCTTTGAAACACAAAATTCCCTATAAATGACTAGCTTAAATGATCGTAAATGTCTTAATTCACTCTTAAATTACCTACCAAAATGTGAGATTTCTCTCAATATTTGCCAAAAGAGTTATGGAATCATCACTTTTCATTAGATGAGCATCCAAATGCAGAATCAATCTTAGGACTAAATATAAGACTATTAAACCCACATTTCTTACTAGAATAGCTATCAAAGCACAAAACCCTATTTAGTGGATGTTAGAAGGCTATTGAATTAATATTCCTTATTGGAATGGCTGTTAGAATGCAAAACCTTCTTTAATACCTACTAGAAAGCAGCTAAATTTCTATTTTTGCCATTACTTAAGAGATGTTGGGACTCAATATTTGACATTGGTACTTGCTATAAAGTTATTGGTGAAGCTTAGAACCTATAAGAAAGTTGCTAAGACAACCAACACCCTTTTAAAAGTTGTTGGAACTTAATATTTGACATTAATACCTGCTAGAAAGTTATTAGAGAAAGCTTAGTACCTAAATGCTGTTAAGACATTCAAGAACTTTACTACTTGCTTGAAGGGTTGCTAAAGATTTGTATCCTTAAGTATCCTCTAAGGTGTATACCTTTACAATTATGTTTTGTTATATCTTATTCAATTGTCATTTCAAAAAATATCATTTTGAATTGCACACATTAGATTTTGGGCCTTAAAATGCAAGCCCAATGATGAGAAACTATTAAAATTATCCCCTAAGATTATGGGAAAACCATACTGTTGGCCCTTGAGCACTAAGAAGGGGGTTAAATTGGTGGAAAATTTAAAATTTGGAGGGAAGGATTTGATAAGAAGGAAATAGAAGATATAAAAGAAGAGTTAAAGACACAATATTTTATAGTGGTTCGAGTGTTAATGAACTCTACGTCATCTTCCCAATTCTTATATTCTACTATCACTAAATGGTGTTTTCAAGCTCACACCAAACTTTTACACTGTGTTTTATGGCTCACACACAACCTTATAATTTATATTTCAAGGTTCACATATGACCCCTCAAGTGTTTTCCTAAAGGAGCACACTTAACCTATACAAGAGTTTTACAACTAGGCTAACTCTCGAACCCAAAACACTGGTGTTTAATGCTTACATCCACCAATAGCAACTCACGTACAAGAATTAAAAGTTAAGAAACAAAATTGTAAGAATTTGGCTATATTTAATGTTATTCTCTTACATTCAAGTCCATTTGGTGTATTTATAGGCAACAACCACTAAAGAGACATTACAAATAAATTATGTCTAAATCTTCAAGTTGTGCTAGGAAGATCTTACATTAAATGTTTTTCAAATAATTTAGTGGTCGTAACTGGTCATTCACGTTCGCGATTTATCTTTTTGCAATTAAATTATTGAAATCATGGTCAAGAATCCCGTTTGTATCTAACGACTAGTCCAGGTGGCACATCATCATTGGTCTTCTAAGGAAAATAACTTTTATGTTCTTCTAGCCAAATAAAAGATGTGGTCATGATTTATTTTCTTCTTCGGCATGATGGCTACCACAAATCCCTCTATTTGATAAGGAGATGTTACTTTATAAAGTTGCAGTCTCGACCAATATTTCACCATCGTGAATCTTAATATACAGACAACTCTTTGGGACACTTGGTATGCACTAGTTGAGGACTTGATTCCCTCCAGGCAATTTTAAAAGTCGTGATCATAAAAAAGGACACAACTTTCACCTTGAATTCTTTTATTTCAATTTCATCATTTTCTTGGCAAGATCGAAGTTGTGATTTCCTTTATGAAATCATCTAACCCAACTTCATCCATTCTTCTTGCAAGATAGGGGTTGATTTTGAAGTTCGCCTTTACGAATTAGGAGGCCTTTCATAAAACTTGAGACTTAGACTCCCATTCAACTTCCAATGAAAACCTATCTAAAAATCTATAAAATCAACACTTAAAATTGATGTTTGAACATATCAACCTACATAGTAAAGATCAAAAGAGAGTTTTTGACTTAGGCTTGACTAACCTACTCCAACAATCTCCCTTTTTTTTTTATTTTGACAACTTAGATTGATTTTGCAAGGGGTAAAGAATGCATAAGAGTGACGTTGAGATGGTTATCAATTTTTAATAATTTTAAGCTATAATGCAATTAAACTAATTAAAATTACTTCCCCTCTAATTGTAACTCCTTTAATTATAGCACGCAAGTTCACTTTCCTCCTTTATTAAGATAAAAAAAGGACAATACAATTATAGGGATAAGTACAAAGTTATACAAATAAAGAATTTCAAGAACAACTATAAAGGGAATAAAAACTTTAACTTTCATTAATATCAAAGAAACACATAATAAAGTTAAACATAGAATAAAAAACTTGTTGGATCACATACTTAGGTCAAAGACAAAAAGAACACAAATAAAAAAAAAATACTTACAAGCTTAAGTAAGAAAAAACTCGAGGGATGGAAAGATGTTATCATCATGATTTTCAACTTTTTCGCTTCCTCCTCTTCATGCCTCATGTTCTTCTTCTTCTTTTTGATTCTCTTATTCTGGTAGGGAATCTTCCCATTCTTTAAAATCATGAAGATGACATGGTGTTACTTCCACCTTCTCTTGTAGATCAACTAAGTCGCTGTGAAGTTGAGAAATAAGAAGAAATCTCCTTTTAAGTACCTTCGTCATCTTGTCTAACTTTTTATTGATGGAAGAGAGAGAGATGGAAGATGTTTCTAGTTTGGCTTTGGACGTAAGAGATGGAATGGGTTGGGCACTTTTCTCTATCACAAGCCTCTTCCTTTTTAAAGCATGAGTGGTCTTTTGCTTCTTTGGCCCAAGAATCCCTAAGTTATATACATAGGTATTATGATGAATTGCCTTAGCATTAATCAAATAAGGCAAGTCAAGGAAGTTGTGGGAGGGTAAGTATTTTTTAGTGAGCAATTTATCATTTTCCTCATTTAGGGCTCCCACAAAACCTTTATATGATTGTGACATGAGAAGGGAGGAGAAATTGGCATTTAGGCTTTGTACTCATATGAATCAATTGATCTATAAGGTATTGACTCGTTTGACTCGGCTTATTTTTAGTAAGACAAAAAAGAAATGCTAGGTCTTTTTGGTAAACTTTGTCAATTCCATTACCCCTAGCATTAATAAAAAGGGTTATGATTTGGTGAAAAAGCCAACTAGCAAGGGTCTTGATATATTTGGCCAGAAAGTTTTTAGGGTCATGTATGGTTTTAATGGAAATCTCTTACTAAAATTCATAATAGATTATATCAAGTGTAAAGATAATGAAAGGAACATTATGTCTAACTTGAAGGTTAAAAAGAGTAGAAAGTTAGGCAAATGTTATAAAATAAGGATTCCCAAAAGGCCTAAATACTAACCCATATGCACCTGCTTTTGATTCAGCTCCTTTGTTTAAGGTGACAGTGCACATGAATTCCTTGACAATCTCTTTATACCTTGGTTCATCGCTAAAGATGAATTCATTCTAGCCTATGTTAGAGATAAAGACATGGATCTCTTCCCTGATTCCAAGAGATTCAAGAAGAAAAGTAGAAGGGATTTTGTTAGCTTGGATAATTTTATTGGAATTGGCTTTGAACCTCTTTTTTTCTTCCTTGGTTATTCTTTTCATAAGGTGAAGGGGAGGAGGACCTTAAGGTTTGGCAATTCCCTTCCCCTTCTCTACTTTGGTTAGTTTATTGGGTGCCATGAAAGATTAAAGTTAAGAGAGTTTTGGAAAGAATTGAGAAGAGAGAAGAATGATACATGAAGAGAAAAGGTAAAAATGGAATATAAGAGTGTTATGATGGCTTAAATCGGAAAAAAATGATAAAAAAATTATAAGAAAATGGTAACATAAGTAATAAATGAGAATCAGACATCGGTTGATAGTTAAATCAATTAATGCATGTCAGTTACCATAATTCGCGATCGCTATTAGTTGGTAACGACAGTTAATTCTGAATTTTGTGAGCAATGGATAAGATTTCCTTAGAAATCGAAGGATTCAATGGTCAATAAATTTGAATTTTAAAAAAGTGGCAGTGGTAATTTAAAATCATGATAGTAAATTGAGAGTTGACAAGAATTTTGAAGAGTGCCTGGAGATAGAGATCGCGAATTATAAGGCAAAATGAAAAATAATAAGAAATAGGAATTGGCTTTCTAAATGTGGTCAACTTGATGTAATGATGATAAATTCAAATAAATTGGCATATAGAAGTGCAATTGCATAATGAATTAACACATCATTCAACATGCATAACTATAAGACATATCATTCAATCAATCAAAATTGATAAACACAATGAAGAATATGAAACGAGATCAATTTTCACCCTAGGGAGCTTCCATCAACATCCTTAGTTCCCTCTTGATGAAGTTCATCATTTCTTCATTAAGGGGTTTAGTGAAAATATCCACAAGTTGATGATTAGTGTCTATTAATTCTAACACCACATTACCATTTTGGACATGATCTCTAAGAAAATGATGTCTAATGTTAATGTGCTTACTTCTTGAATATTGGATGGGATTCTTTGAAAGATTTATTGTACTTGTGTTATCACAATTGATGAGAATGTGTTCAACGTCTTTGCCATAATCCTTAAGTTATTGTTTTATCCAAAAAACTTGGTTGAATAATAACATGCCGTCATATATTTTGCTTTGACAGTGGATAAGGCCACTAAAACTTGCTTTTTGCTAAACCAAGAGACTAAATAATCACCTATGAATTGGAAACTTTCGAAAGTGTTCTTTTTATCTAATAAACTATCGGTATAATCTACATCTAAATATATAAGAAGGCTAAAAGATGAATTCCTAGGATACCACAATCCTAAATGTAATGTGCCATGCACATATTTAAAAATCCTTTTGACAACATTTAAATGTGATTCCTTAGGGCAAGGTTGGAACCTAGCACACATGCAAGCATTACATATGATGTCGAATCTAGATGCAGTAAGGTAAAGAAGGGAGCTAATCATACCTCTATGCCTCTTTTCATCAATTGGCTAACCTGATTCATCTTTATTAAGCTTGATAGTTGCACTCATTGGAGTCTTTGCTACCTTGCATCCATCTATGCCAAACCTTTTGAGTAGATCCTTTATGTACTTGGTTTGGTTAAAGAAGATGCCTTTTTTAGTTTGCTTAATTTGTAGATCAAGGAAAAACTTGAGCTCTCCCATCATGCTCATCTCAAACTATTTAGTCATATACTTAGCAAATTCTTCACAAAAAGATTCATTATTAGCACCAAATATAATATCATCAACATATATTTGTATAATTAATGTATCTTTGTTATGCCTTTTGACAAAGTTATATATGCCTTTTTCAAAATCATTTTGTAAAATAAATGAACTAAGCCTCCATACCAAGCTCCTAGAGCTTGTTTCAAAGCATATAAGGCTTTAGTTAATTTGAAAACATGATTTGGAAAAAACATTAGATTCAAAACTAAGAGGTTGTTCAGCATAAACTTCCTCCTCAATGAGAACATTCAAAAAAGCACTCTTCATATCCATTTAAAAAATTTTAAGTTCATGTAACATGTAAATGCTAAAAGAATCCTAATGGCATTTAATCTTGCTATGGGGCAAAGATTTTATCATAATCAACACCTTTCTTTTGGTTGTAACCTTTTGCAACCAATGTGGCTTTGTTTCTACTAATAAAACCATGCTCATTTAACTTATTCCTAAACACCCACTTACATCCCATAACAGGGTGTTCCATAGGCGTAGGCACGAGTTCTCAAACTTTGTTCCTCTCAAATTGGTTTAGTTCCTCTTGCTTAACAATCACCCATCTCTCAACATCAAGAACCTCATCAACAAATTTTAGTTGAAATTGAGAAACAAATGCAAGGTTATTTTATAAAACATGAATTTGAGGTCTATTACTTAGTCCTTTTGATGTCTTACTAATGATATGATCCTTTGGGTGATGTTTGGAGAATCTCCAATCTTTGGAAAGTTCTCAAACTGGGTTTTCTACTTGTTGTGGCTGAGATTCCTCAACTTCTTATGATGACTTGTTATCTTCAAAATCAATCACCATTTCTTTTAGAGTTGAATCATGCTTTAACTTCTCAAAGTCAATTATAAGATTATCAATAAGAGAACCTTTCCTAAGATCAAATTTATTAGATTCATCAAACACAATGTTCATTGTCTCTTCAACAACCATAGAACTTTTATTGAATACCCTATAGGCTTTACTGGAGGAATAATAGCCCTAAAAAATGCCTTTGTTTATTTTTGAATCAAATTTTCCAAGGTTGTCCTTAGTATTAAGAATGTAGCATTTACACGTAAAAACTCTAAGCTATGAAAGCTTACATTTTCTTTCATTCCATAGCTCATAAATTTTGTTTAAAATGGGTCTTTTAAAAACACAATTGGCAATATAACAAGAAGTATTGATGGCTTCAACCTAAAAATAATTAGGCAAAGAATACTAATTGAGCATGGTTATAGCCATCTCTACTAATGTCTTATTTTTCTTCTATATAACACTATTCTATTGTGTTGTTCTAAGAGTAGAAAAATTATGGGAAATCCTATTCTCTAAACAATAAGTTCCAAAGATTCATTTTAAAATTCTTTTCTATGGTCACTTCTAATAGAATAAATGAAGTAATCTATTTCATTGTGAACTCTTTTTGCAAAACTTTTGAAAGCATAAAAAATGTCATTCTTATGAGGAAGAAAGGAAGCCCAAGTAAACCTAGAGTAATCACCAATTAGGACAAATGAATAATGCTTTTCACCTAGACTAGCATTTATAGTAGGTCCTATTAGGTTCACATGGATTAGTTAAAGAGGCCTAGAAGTACTTGCAACATTCTTTGCTTTGAAGGAAGTTTGGTGTTGCTTCCCCATTTGGTAAGGTCCACATATCTTGTCCTTAGAGAATTTTAGCTTAGAAAGACATTCCACAAGCTTTCCTTTAGAAAGACTTCATACGATCTCTATGCTAGCATGACCAAGTCTTTTATGCCAAAGCCAAACTTCATTGCTAAGAGACACAAGACACTTGAAGGATTGGTTAGCTAAATTGTCTAACTCAATTAAGTAGGTATTGCCTCTCCTTTCATCCTTAAAGATTACCTTTTTATCCACCAAGGTGGTAACTCGAAATTCTCTAGGGTTAGAGGTGACTTTATTACCTTTGTCATATAATTGACTTACACTTAACAAATTATGTTGTAAACCTTTAACTAGAAGAACATTGTCAATAACTGAACAACCAACTTTACTAATTATTTCAATGCCAATTACCTTACCTTTGGCATTGTTTCCAAATGTGACATTCCCACCTTCCTCTTCTTGTATGGTTATGAATACCTTTTTATTTCCTATTTTATGCTTTGAGCACCCACTATCCACATGCCATTCATTGTCCTTATTGGTGGCTGCCAAACATTCCTATAAAACATAAACAAATTACCTTTATTTAGGTACCCAAGCATACTTGGGTCCTTTAGGTTAGGTCTTTAAGGGTCCTCCATTTTGAGATGAGCCTTCCTAGTATAGCAGAAAATGTTTATGTAATTAAACATCATATAATAATGACATGGAACTTAGACTTATGAGTGTTTCTCCTATGCACAACCTTAGTATGAGTAGGGGGATCTTCTCATATTGTGGTGGCGAAAGTGTATACATGTGCATAAGTGATTAGGAGTATAAGAGAATTTTGTATATGTATAAGGGTAAACATGCTTCTTAGTGTACATGTATGCATGGTTGGCCTTTATGAGCTTAGGTTTTAAGCCTTGAGATGCCTTTCCCTTGCCTTTAGGCATTGAGGGCTTAGTGTAAGGAACACTGTTCCTTCCAATTACCTCAATACTTAAAGTTTGAGGTATTAATGCTTTAACAAATGTTATGAGAGGGGGTGTAGAAGAAACGACTCTATTGAAGCCTAGACCATGTCTTACTAGGGGAGGTTTTTAAGATACAGTAAGTGTATCTAAAGTTTCCTTCCCTTTATGGAACTTAGAGATGGAATTTGTGAGTTCAATTACTTCTCCTTTTAAGGATTCATTTTCCTTTGTCAAGGACTTTAGAGAAGATGAAGACTTAGAAAGACTCTCTATATATTTTTTGAGTTATTCATTAGAAGTCATTAACTTACTTACAAGCTCATTTAAGGATTTAAATTCATCTTCCAGTTTTAAGCATTTCTTCTTATAAGTTTTCATTTGTGAATTATACTTATCGAATCTCAAAGTAAGAGCTTCAACAAGCTCATCATCTACATCATCATATACATCATAATTATCACTAGAGTGAGGAGAAGACTTACTCATTATAAGAGTCCTATTGTGCCATGAAACAAAGATTAGCCACTTCCTCATCTTCATTTTCCTCACTAGAGTTGTCAACCTAAATGGCTTTGAAGCTTTTCTTATTTTCATTGTCTCCTTTCTTCTTCTTCTTCTTCTTCTTCTTTAGCTTGGAGTAATCATATTTGATGTGACCTTACTTGCCATACTCATAGCAGGTCACTTAATGCTTCTTTTCCTTAAGGTTAGGAAGTGCCTTCTTGAAATTCCTTCTATCCTTTCTTCTCTTTATTGGCCTTTTTGTCCTTCTAGAAAGCATGGCTAGCTCTTCATATTCCCTTTCACTATCAGTATCATCACCTGAGATAACTTCCACCTATTTGTCTTTAGTTGAGGATTTATGGGCCAGGATCTTTTTTTTTTTTTTTTTTTTATCATTTTTGTCCCCCTACCCTCTCATCTTATTCATTTCCTTATCCTTCTTCAAGACTAGCTTTTGAGTGAGAAGCTTCCCTATGAAAACATCTATTGGCACATTTCTAATTTTTGGATTTAGCTTTTGAATACTACATACCTTAGCACCAAACTTTTTAAGAGCTAAATATTTGAGTATTTTGGTGTTTATCTCATGATTGGTGAGAATTCTATCAAATTTCTTCATGTTTGTGACGATGGATAGGAGTCTATTCGTCATGTCAATGATGCTTTCATTATCTTTCATAATAAATAGCTGTCATTATGTCATATACATTTCTAGCCTGCTAGACTTCACCAAAGTTGTGCCTTTATGATAATTCTCCAACGCCTTCCAAATTCCATGGGTGGTGAGGTAATGTTGCACTCTTTCAATCTCCTTTATTGATAAAGAGCTAAGCAAAATTACCATTGCCCTTTTGTTTCTCCCATTTGGTCTTATGTGCGTTTCCACCCACTCCTCCTATGGGATCCATTCTTCACTTTGATCAACCACCTTGGTTTAAGGCTTCCATTCTTTTGTTACTATATCCTATAGATCCACTACATCGTTGTCCAAATATATCTCCATTCTATACTTCTAATGAGTAGTTAGATCCATCAAAATTGGGCTTGAGATGGGCGTGGATTCCTTATTGTGCCATTAGTCTTTTTTCACACACTTAAGGTTTTGAATGAGATCTTGCTCTGATACCACTTGTTTGGCCCTTGAACACTAAGAAGGGGGGTTAAATTTGTTGGAAATTTAAAATTTATGAGGATTTGATAATAAAGGAATAGAAGATGTAGAAGAAGAGTTAAAGAAATAAAATTTTATAATGGTTCGGGTGTTAACGAACCCTACGTCCACTCCCCAATTCTTGAAATTAGGTATTCTATAATCACTAAATGGTGTTTTCAAGCTCACACTAAACTTTTACACTATGTTTTTTGTGGCTCACACATAAGCTTATAATTTGTATCTTAAGGCTCACACACAACCTCTTAAGTGTTTTTCTAAAGGCTCACACTTAACTTATACAAGAGTTTTACAACTAGGCTAACTCTTAAACCCAAAACACTGGTGTTTAATGTTAACACCTAACAATAGCAACTCATATACAAGAATTAAAGGTTAAGAAATAAAATTGCAAGACTTTGGCTCTATTGAATGCTATTCTCTTGCATTCAAGTCCATTTGCTACAGTATTTATAGGCAAAAACCATGAAAGAGACATTACAAATAAACTATGTCTAAATCTTCAAGTTGTGCTAGGCAGATCTTGCATTAAATGACTATCAAGCAAATTTTACAGTTGTGACTAGTCATTCACGATCATAATTTATCTTTATGTACTAAAATTACTGAAATTATGATAAAGAATCTCGTTTATATTTAACGACTAGTCCACATGGCACACCATCATTGGTCTTCTAAGAAAAATAGTCATTATATTCTTTGAGCTAGACAAAAGATGTAGTTGTGATTTATTTTCTTCTAAAGTGTGATGGCCACCACAAATCCCTTTGTTTGATAACGAGATGTTGCTTCGTCAAGTTGCACTTTAGACTAATATTTCACCCTCACGAATTTTAATATACCAATAGCTCTTTGGGATTACTTGCAAAAGCTATAATAACAAAGAAGAACACAACTTTCACCCGAATTCTTTTGTTTCATTTTATCACTTTCTTCGCAAGACCACAGTTGTGATTTCCTCTGTGAAATCATCTAACCCAACTTCATTTGTTCTTCTTGCAAAATAGTGGTTGTGATTATGAAGTTCACCATCATAAATTAGAAGGCCTTTCACAAAACTTGAGACTTAAACTCTCATTCAACTTTCAATACAAACCTATCAAAAAATCTATAAAATCAACTCTTAAAATTGATGTTAGAACATATCAATCTACGTTGTTAATGTAATGACCAATTCATCTTAGCTCTGATACCAATAACTGTAACAACCATATTCATTTACATAACTCATATCATTCATGTTCAAAATACATATCCATAACGGTTTTATCCATCCTACACACAATCAAACATTTACTTGATGTACATATATGTATATGACACAAGGAGAGAGAGAGTTTGGATTCAGCCGACGACCTGTGGTTCATATGCCTCAATGTAACACTGCAAGCACGAAAGTGTCCAATTCTTATTCTTCAGTATCTGAAAAAAATTTTGCGATTTGGTGAGTCGAGACTCAATGAATAAAAACAATAATCAAATTCTCATGGCATAATCCATAATCAAATATCATTACGATACATTGCAAGTATAACAATTAACTATGCAAGTGCAAATGCAATAGCATTGTTTTTGTCGTGACCGAGCAAGGCAAACATTGCTCCTGGGATATTCATGTGATTCATGTAACATATGATTTGGGACCTATTGGTCCATCTTCCTGTAATTCATTTGACATATGATTTGGGACCTATTGGTCCATCTTCCTATAATT
>CATIWR010619436.1:0-75668 GCA_949677035.1 Omphalea diandra | reverse complement strand
CCTTCTCCAAACGCAGAAATGGGCTGCTCAAGAAAGCCTTTGAACTGTCTGTTCTTTGCGATGCTGAGGTTGCCCTTATTGTGTTCTCCCCAAGAGGGAAGCTTTATGAATTTGCAAGCTCCAGGTACTTAAAAAGAAATTTTCTTTTGCTTTTCTTGGATTTGATTATTTGTTGTTTATGCCCTTCTAGTTTCTAATGTTTATTCTGGGGCTATGTTTTCTTGCACTAGGCATGATCTCTATCTCTCTCTCGCTCATACGTAAGCCTTCATACACATACACGCACAGAGCTTGAGCCTTGGTAGCTAGGGATTCTGTTAGTGATCCCTTCGCGTGACATTTGAAATCTTTTCATTTATTTGTTTTAGAAAACCCAACTAAGTTCATTTCAGACACCATCCTTTTTCATTTATTTGTTTTAGAAACCATCTATACATTAAATAAACCTCCTTTGATTATATTCCATGGATAGGTTTCTATGAATGATTTCATTGGTGTAATCATCTTCACAACAAGCCTGAAGAAAACCAACTTATTGCTAGATGTCAGTGTAGTTCCAAGGTTAATGACCTTATGTTTATTGCTTATTATTGGGTGTTACTTTTGAACGATTGAAAGAAATCTTAGGTATCTAAATGCAACTAAAGTCACTAATTGCCGTTTAGAACCATTGCTTGGCCACTACCAAGGTTAGCTGACATGTTTTGTACAAATAAAGAGAGACAGAGAGAGGTGTGGACAACTCTTGATTTTTTTTTTTTAATTTATTTTCAAGAGTTTTTTAAAAGAAATTTTGAAAAAGATATTCGAACGTGAAATTTAGTCTCAGAAAAAATTTGCTTAATCAAGCTATATTTACATTTACTATCTTCAAGAAATTGGCTGGTCATCAAATGCGCATATATCTAGGGCTACCATGTAATCTTACTTGGAAAGTAATTCATTAATTACATTTTTTCCCCAGAATAGAGTGGAGTACCATGAACCATATGAAGTGATGATGTTTTGATTGATCCTTTGTTATGAAATCATATTAGAGCATCTCCAATGGTGCTCTTTAAATAAAGAGCATACTGTGAGTAATAAAAGTAATTTAAGAATCTTAAAATATAAAGAGCAAACATATTTATTTAAGTGTGATGAACTTTTTATATTTCTCTATTTATTTTATTTTATACCATAAAAGTATTTAATATTAATTTTTGAATATTGAGGGAAGAGAGAGAAAAAAGTTTTCAAAAAAAAAAATCAATAAAAACCAAGATAACAATTATTGTAAAACTGAATTGTATTAATTAAATTTTGTATAAAAAGCGAATTTTGGCTCTCTATATATAGATAATCAAACTCACTTTCTAATTTATAGTTTAGAGTTAGAGAGTAAGTTAGAGTCTTATTTTCTTTAATCACTCTTTATAATAAAAAATTTAAATTAAAAAAAAGCAGGTTGGAGATGTTTTTAGACTATTTATGCAGTAAAGGGGAAGAAAAGATTTAGACTAGGCAAAGTTCAATCGAAGCCTTGATGCTTAAACTATTTGATTCAAATCTAACAACCATAATTAATTTGATCATTGCTTTCTCAATATATTTTTATAATTACAGAATTGATTCTCCAAATTAAATATATGGTTCAGTATTTCTTCTTTTCATTTCTGTTTCTAACATGTAAAGTACCCAATTGTTACATTTTTTTTTCTAATTTTTTTGTTTCCCATTTTCCAATATGAAAAAATTTAAACATTTTCTTATTGTTTTGAACTACTTAATGTATAAGAGTATTATCTTGATAACCATTATAGATAATAATAACAAGCAACAGTTTTCTATAATCTAAGGCATTTTGAACATTTACTCAAATTAGTCGAGAATTCACATGTTGCTCAAACTGTATTTATATTTATATTTTAAATAAATTTAATCAAAATTTTAATATATTATTAAATTATTGATTTGTGATGACTAACAAAATATTTTTAATAAAAATGAAATAGATAATATAACTATAAAAATGTGTTATTTAGTTGTTTTTTAATAATATAATAACAAATAATGAATATATTTAAAAGTGTTTAAAAAAAAGAGTAAATTATTAATGAAATATTTGCAATACATGTACATGAAGTTAAAAATTAATTAATATTAAATTAAAATAATAAATAAAAGGTACATGAAATGTTAAGATTAATTTTTATATTTATGATAAAGTTATGTACATACTTTCATGTATATATACATGAAAGGTTTAATAATGACTTGTTATATTAGCATGTATATAGTCAATTTTAAAGGAATTTTGTCACATGAAGATTTTATTTTAGCTTTATATATATATATATATATATATATATATATATATATGGTAATGGAATAATTATTCTTTACTTATTTGCAAAATTTGTTTCAAAAATCATTATCCTTAGTAATACTAATTGTCACCCATTTAAAAAAAAAAAATTGAAATCTTGGAATTGGAATTCCATAAAATAATTTTGAACCCCATCCAAGAATTCTTATTCAGATATTTTATCTTCCCCCTATTTCATGAACCAAATAAAAACTAAGTTTCATGATTATATATATATATATATATATATATATATATATATATATGTAGCCAAAGCAAATATGTGATGTGGTAAAACTTCCTTAATTTAGCTTTTTATATATTGATGTAGTAAAATTTGATTAAGTTTTGTTCAATCTATTGATAAGCCTCTAATATGTAACTCTTAATTTTAATTTTATTAATGACATTATTTATATCTATTAAATTCCTCTAACATAAGTCTTATCATTTTCTTTGTGTTGTTATCTTCTTTTAAAACCTCTACAGTTACTAAAAACTTACGAACATATTAATTCATATTATAATTATGTCATTTCAATAATCTCAAACTATATATAACTCACAATAATAAATTATTACATATACAAATAATATATAGATATTGAAGAATTAAATATGATATACAAAATAATAAATAATATGTCAAAATTCACTATGTTAAATATATTATTGATGTTGAACTTTTTAATCGGTATCATTCAATAAGTACAATAACTAAAAAATTATATAATTACACTTTAAAATTTTTAAAAAATTAAAAATCATTTCAAACCGCACAAAGCGTAAATTACCAACTAGTATATATATATATATATATATATATATATATATATATATATATATATAAAGCCAAAGCAATGTGTTGATATGGTGAGAGTTCCTTAAATTTGGTTGTATTTACACTAATGTATTAAGTTATTGTTAAATTTACGAGTTTAAGTTTAACTTAGTAAAAACAAAAAGGACAACAAACTCAACAGTCTATTAAAAATTGGATAGCATTTATGAGTTTAATAATTATTTATGAATTTTTACATATAATTGTATTTTTTCATTTTTAACATTTCTCTATTTATTTTGAAAAATGTATTTTATGATCATAAAAAAAACTTGGCAACTCACTCTTAATGACAAATTAGTCAGTATTCTATACTTCAATAATGTCATTAAGAAAATTAAAGTTGAGAGTTGTATATTAGAGTCTTATCAATAAAATGGATAAACTTAATCAATTTTTACATTAACATTTACAAATCAAAATTAAGTAGATTTTGTCACATCACTTTTTTGCTTTAGTTTTATATATATATATATATATATATAGCAAATAAATGTCTGTATTGCTCTTCCTAATTAAATTTATAGAAATGCTAATTAAATCGTAGTAATAAATTCCACATTATAAAAACATGTAGTTTTATAGTTTAGAATAATCAATTTTTACATTAACATTTACAAATCTAAATTAAGTAGATTTTGTCACATCATTTTTTTGCTTTAGCTTTATATAGATATATAGTAAATAAATGTTCGTATTGCTCTTCCTAATTAAATTTATAGAAACGTTAATTAAATCATAGTAATAAATTCCACATTATAAAGGCATGTAGTTTTATAGTTTAGAATAACTTCAATTAACAAAAATTATTATTAAGTCAAATAGTTGGTTTATATATATATATATATATATATATAGAGAGAGAGAGAGAGAGAGAGAGAATTTTTTAAAATTAATTAAAAAATATCTAAGAATATGAATATGTATCAATTGAATTAAATATTTTCATTAATTGATATGATAAGTGTTTATCACTTATCAAATTTGTCATAAAAATTATTTATGATGAATGTTTATTATTTGTTAAATTAATATTTTAATAAATAAATGATCAACAACTCTGTACTATTATTATTTATATTTTATTGATTAATACAAAATTATAAAATAACTAATTAAAAGAAAATATATATAATAAAAGAAATAAAAATTATTTATTTATCTAATTTAAATAATGAAATATAAAATAATTTAAATAATATTAATTTAAAAATTATTTATTTTGATATTTTTATATCTGAAATGATAAGATAATAATTTTCTTAATTATTTCATAAAAAATTTTCACTGTAAGCGAGTAATTAATTAATAATTATCATGCTAAGTCTAACAGAATGGGCATTTCGTTTTTCAGATAGGAGTTCAAACCTGTAAGTTCCAAACCTTAAAAATGAATTCAGTACCATTAAACACAAAAACTTCATTGGTTAATAAATATGATGGATCTTTATTCAAACGGTGCTTGAAAGAGAAAAGAATCACTATATATATATATATATATATATATATGCAATTGTTTTAATAAGTTTCTGACTAGATATTAGATACTGTTCTTGATGAACAAAAAACTTTCTTAGCCAACTTCATTCAAAATAAATAAGGCAAAGGATTTTGATAGATTTTTCTTTTTTTTGGTTATTCTCTTTGGTAGTTACAAATCATCGTTCCTCCATGTATATGGGGTTGGTGGCCGACTCTTCAATCTCATTTTGGGGTTGTTATTTTTTGAAAATTTTCTTACAACGATTTTTAACAAATTTTGAACCTGACAAACCATATATTTTTTCTTACAATGATTTCATGGATAATTGCTATTTTAGTTGGACGTTCATTGGGTTGCAATAGTTTTAGAAATTTTTTCCAATCCTATTAAATTAAAATTTGTTGGTCTTTTACTTATTGCATGAACTAGAGTAGGTAATGAATAGATATTACGAATATGAGATTTTTGAAAATTCTCTCTTTTCTATATCGCTTGAGAGGATATCTTTTATAGGTGGCTTGACAGGATGCATCATTCTACATTACTACCATTCCTTGCTCTATAGATATGCACACCCATCTTTTCTACTTGCGTCCGTCCGCATCATTTCCCATCTCAGCCGCGTGGCGAGAGCAGGAGTTAAATGAATTATTTTATGCTGTTACTATATTCACTTCAGTATGGAACTGACGTGACGAAGATGGAAACGACACAATGAGAAGATATGAAGCAAGTAGGAAATTTGGTGTGCAAATCTGTTAACAATCTATGATGTGTTTCAGATCATAAGTTCTTTAACATGGGAATAAGTAAGCCTTTCCGTGTTACCAAAAAAAAAAGAAAATCCAAAATTAGTTAGGATGATTCAATCATAATTTCTTTATGCTTTAATGCTATCATCTTATTCTTTATACTATTATTAGTTTTATTATCGTCATCATCATCTTAGTTTTTATAAGAGTTGTATTATGCAACAAGGCAATACTTGACGAATTAATTAGTTATATATGAGTAAAAATGGAAGAGTTTAATATATTAAAAATTCTAGCTGGATATAACTTTTTAAAAACTAACCAATTAAAATAAGTCATGCTATTGTTCTTGATATTATTTGGCAAAATAAAGATTTTTCCTTTTTATAATTTTAAGCTGCTCAAGTTTTACTTCACAAACATATGAACTAAAAATTTCAGTTGTATAGATGAAAAACATATAAATTCCCAATTTAATTGAATTTTCAACTTTGACAGCTATGCAGTGAGTAGACAATTCAACTAAATTGAGCTTAGCGGATTTAACAAAAATTAGAAAGTATTCCCTCAAGGGTTAAAATGATTTTCTTGGGGGATTATATACAAGTTATGAGGAATTCAAAATTACTCAATGTTTTGGAATTGAAACAAAATGTTTCTCTACCAAATTTTGGAAATAGGTTTTTAGATCTTGTTGGTATGGAAAGTTATCTGAATGTAATTCTTGAGGTGAGCCTATATGTCTGATTTTGCGAATGTAGTCTGCCTGCACTTTGAAGTTATTGAGCTGGATTCATGATACATTCTATTCTTTTTCTTAAAGAAAGGGATTTAGGGGTAAAAAAAAAAAAAAAAAAAAACACAAACTATGCATCTCATTCAGTATTTGGGATTCAGCATGCAGGATACAATTGAACGTTATCGTAGGCAGGTGAAAGAGACTCAAACCAACAAGAAGATAGCCGATGAAAACGAGCGGGTTTGTTATGTTCCTCTATCTCGTTGTTACCAATTTATCTGTCAAATTTCATTTTACGGATTAAAAATGAGTGTTAAGTAGAATGTCTTCTACCTAAACTTGTGCACAGTTAATTTGTTGTTTAATTAGTACGCTATTGCATCTCAAATGCTTAAAGAGGATGATTATCCGGGTTTGAACCCTTCTCCTCTTACACGAGGCAAACATTCAACTAATAACTCAATGATTTCCTATAAAGGACTACTTTTCTTCGAACTCTTGAAAATTTTCTTTCTAGATTTCCCCTTATTATGCTTGAAACAGAAGGGAACTTTGTTATTTTTGGTTAACCCATTAGCTTACCTGTAGTTGCAGTGTGGTATATAGGTTTAAAAAATATTGAAGTGCTTGATCATGCAGGGTTTCTACGTTCTAGCTAACTTAGAAGTTTGAATGGCAGCAACTGCAGACTGAAGCAGCCAACATGGTGAAGAAGATCGAGCACCTTGAAATAGCAAAACGGTTTGAAGTCCTAGTTTAATCCTATTACTTTTTGGCTTATTTTATATTTGAGAGCGCATTTTTAAGATATCAAATTGGTCTCAGGAAACTACTTGGAGAAGGTTTGGGTTCATGTAATGTTGAAGAACTACAGCACATAGAGCAACAGTTGGAGAGGAGCGTAGGCAGCGTCAGAGCTAGAAAGGTTCATCACATAACACTAATAGCTCTGCCCTTTTTGCTTAAAATCCTGTTGTGGACTTATACAGTCTCAGAAGCTTATTCATTACTCATTTATTCGTTTAAATATTCAGAATCAGGTTTTCCAAGAACAGCTTGAGCGACTAAAAGAAAAGGTAAACATTTGAGATTTGAATAATCGTACATGTCCCCATAAAAATCTTCACTTTTTTGCCAAGAACATGTAAAGACCTCATTGGTATAATGTTGATAAGTTGGAATTAGGTATAAAGAGAAAAGGCCATCAAGTGCTGTGCTACTAATCATTACTTCTAAAGAGTACTAACTTATTAATTACTTTTTTTCCTTGTGTTATATTTATATATCTCAGGAGAAACTTTTGACGACTGAAAATGCAAAGCTGATTGAAAAGGTGACAAATTTATGATTGTTATCATTAGATTCATTAATACTTTATAACTTCTCTTTTATCATTTTTCATTTTTGTTCTCATATTATCCAATCATCGCCAACAATGATACTTGGGAAACCTACCGTTTGGCTAGAAAGGTTTCAAAAATAAATGAAAAATAAAGGAATTTTGAAGCTTAAAAGTTTTTTAAACCCAAAAACAAATCCTATAAATAACACTTTGGCCATAAAGATGTGTGGACTTTCCTTTAGAAAAGAAAACAGAAGCCAAGACAGTCCACCCAGTTTAGGTCAAGCCTTGTCACTCCAATAACGCCATAATAACTTTTTTAATCAAACACCTTTTAATTTAGTGGCACTGAAAAGGTCTCCAGATTTCAAGAATTATAAAAACTGCTAGTTAAAAATACAGTTTGACCCAAATTAACCCAAAAAACAAACTTAGAACAAAAAAAATTAACTGAGTAGCATCAATTGTTGTTTTCAGTGTGGTGTGCAACCATGGCAAAATTTGAAACAGATGGAAGAAACCAGACCGTTTGAAGAAAGTAGCCCAGTTTCAGATGTGGAGACTGAACTTTTCATTGGACTACCAGAAACAAGGAATAAGAGGTTTCCTCCAAGAAATTGATTGACTATATATATATATACACAATTGCACCTAGCAGCATATGGAATAAATAAAAAGGCAATTGTATGGTAAGTGTAACTTATGCTATTTATTGGAGAAACTTGACATGAATTTGATTCACTAAAAGATAACAAGCTAGCTACTTAATATGTACATATTATTTTTTGCTATTTATATGCCCTAGAAGATGCTGTATGCTATGATTGGTAAATGGATATGGTAGAAATTTGTGTTATCTTTTGTTACATGCACTTTAGAGTGCCTGGATGCACGGTAACTATAGAAGCTGCTTCTGGAAGAAAGCAATGACTTGTGAATGTACATAAGAAACAATAAGTAAAGAAACCAAAAGCAAATACTAGATATGGGTGATATATGGTTCCTACTAAAGTAAAAAATGCGCATGCATGGGCATTAAAAAAAAAAAGAGAGACGTTTACTGCCCAAAAATTTGTTTTCAAAGGAAAAATGGAGGCCACAGGAGTTGAAAAAAGTGATCTGATAGTGAAATAAACTTCCAATCGTATGGACTGAAACCAAAATTGATGCAAATCAAATAACTATTTATAAAAACTTCTTAGATATCAAGTAAAAATAGGGGAGAAAAAATTTTAAAAAAACTCTCCCTTTTAAAATAGATATTTTGGAGAAAAATTTTATTTTTACGATATTTAGACATTTTACAATTATCAATGAACATTAATTAATTTTTTTAATTCAATCATTTTTTTTTCATCATAATTATTTCTTTTTAAAGTTCATAATAATTTATAAAAATAATTAATTGAAGATAATATAATTTTTTTATATGTAATAACATTTATTAAATATAATTTTTAATATATATATAAAAATTTTAAACTGTCATATATTAAAGAACTAAAAAAGTACATGTTTCAAGCCCATCATACATTGTTCAAGTAGCTTAGGAATCAAAAAATAAAGAAATAAAGAAATGTATCAAAAGATGACACTTGGCAAAACGTACAATAAGCACAGCAAATAATTAATATAATATATCATTCCAAAACCTAAAACAATAAATAAAGAAGCACCAGCACAAAAGCTATTGAAGAATCACAAAATAACAAAAGAAGAACCCAAAATGGGTTCAAAACCCTACTTGCTTCCTATCTTCATCTTTTCAGATTTTATAATTTCCTAATGTCTGATTTCGCCTATTCCTTATTTAATTGTGTATGTCTACGTATGAATGAGCGTAAACCGTTGAATTTTCCTAATGTTGAGTCGTCCTTTCCATGTTCATAATATCCACCAGTTTGGTGACCACCGTATAGTTTTATTTTATTTTTCTGCGCCTGTGGCCCAGCCCACTGAGCAATAACGAGCAACCACTGAGACGACAAGTCCGCATGAAGGCCCAATTAATTGATACCTACATGTCGTTTTATCAAATAAAAGTAACAAAACGGTAAGGCACCTAGTTCAAGCATCTAAAGGTGAGTTCAGCAAAAAAAAAAAAATTCAGATTTTGAAATAAAAATTTAAAAAATTAATTAATAAACGAATATAGATTCTTTTAATTTTAATTTTAATTTTATAAATAAAAGTTGCATTCAAAAATATTAGTTTCTTTCAATCAAATTTTTATTCTAAAAAAAATATTATATTAAAAGAATTTATAATAATTGATAAAAGATGAATTAGATTAGTCTTAAGTACTTAATTCATAAATATACATCGTAATACTAATGATAATAAGCTTTAGTTGAATCCATGTGCTGCTCAGCCATGTGCACCTGTAATAAATCAACTTACATTGACAATATTTATTTATGAAAAAAAATTATTTGTATTGACTTTAAGAAATTTATTTATATATTAATTAAGTGAATAATAATTTAAATAATTAATATTATAAATTTTTTATATTTTAAATATAAGAATACTTATACTAATTCAATTATAATTATTTCATATATAAGGAAATTTTTTTCCTTCATTTACAATCCTGCACATCAGAATGAATTAACCCCTTAAGATATCTTTCACCTATTTCCTTTTAGTAAATAATATGTCAAAGCATAACAGAAGGCCATTAAGGCCTCTTTAAATGATCTCATTATAATTATAAAGTTTCCTTTTTCTTTTAAACAAGGACTACACAGAGAAATTAAACAATTTGTCCTTCATTTCCCAAAAATATGATCACTATGCCAGCTTTAACAAACTGAAACAGGAAATATCAAGTTATGCGTGTAATTAACTGCTTTGGCTGGTGAAATCAACTTACAGTTCTGCTCATTTGGATTTGGCATATGACTAATCCTTTGTTGTAATCTTTAATATGATGTATAAGAGTAGACTTAAATCTAAAGATCCCTCCTAACATTATAAAAAAGGACAGATAAATTTAGCAGACTTAAAGTTTCATATAATGTATATATTATAGAAACATTTGAGAGTTGAATCTCTTAGTGTCAGATTACTCATAATTTCCATGTCTTAGGCATCAAGACTTTATGTAAGTACCACAAACCCAATACAAAATCCATTTAGATATTAATCAAGCACATATCAAGATATATCTATATATTGTTTATACTAATATCTTAATGTGATGCAGTGTTCACAGTGCCCATCCCTGCATGAAGTTAGTCTCAGTACTAGCAATGCTTCTTGGAATAGAAGGCCCTTCAGATTGAACATATTGATGGTACCTGCACAGTGAACACGAAAAGTAAAACCTGTTTAAGTATTTCGACCTTAGCTTTCTATCATAAAGGCAGCATATGTATTACTGCAATTGTTTTCCCCAGCAATTAAAAGATGGAAAACAAGATTACACTATCCTTCTATATATCATAAGCACTTTTCTTTTTTCATATTTTTATGGGTGCATGAAACAAATAAAGGGTACCCAATTTGTAGGATAGGTCCGGGGTCACAATCCAGGGTGCTGGATTGAGAAGGGTGAAAAATATAGCTGCTATTCCCCTCTGCTGCACCTGGGTTCCAAAGGTCTTGGATGGCTTTCAGACTTTGCCCTTCTGTTTCTATCTGAAACACATTAACGTTACATATACAACAAGAAGATGATTAATAGGGCATTAGTTATTTATAAAATGCATATGTATGATGCTATATAACAGCTGGAAGCTCAACCTTATATTTCAGTTGTTTGTTTAAGTCTCCAAGGTGACGCTCCTGGCAAATTAAAATAGTGCAGAGGCCAACAATCACTAAAAGAACTAAGTATTTAAAGGATTTCATGGATCTTCTTTCTTTTTATTTTTTTTCGTTTTTTTTTTTCGGGCTTTACAACTTATCATCTCAACATAGAATTCTTATCAATCTTTACATGTGACTTTGCTTACCTTTTTGCGCAGATCTTCCATTTGCTCAATCATAATCTGTGTCTGCATATAAGAATATGACAAGTACAAAAATGAGGTAAACATTAGAGCATCCATTCCTTGATTCTAGAGAAACGCAAATTAATGAAGAAATCCCGTAAATCCATTTGAAAATAGATAATGAGGCCAGTTTACCACACCTAAGATCTATTTCCAGACAAAATATTCATTAATTTTACATATCACAATTAAAGCAATGGCAGCTCTTGAAAATGGACTACTAATTCTATCCACTTGTATTAAAAAAAAAAAGAAGCATCTGGTGATGGTCTAGTATTATACTAATAGCTTCTATAGATTAAGTGCCAGCAAGAAATGAGTAACTATTTACTCTAGTTAAATTAAGGAGCAGAATAGATATGAAGAGATGAAGTTAACTTTTTAATAGAAATTATATCACTAGAGGTTTGATATATTGAAATAAAAATAAAGGTAGGCAGCATACCTTTCTTTGCCTAGCTAGTGCAAGAGCTCCTTCAAGTTGTTTCTCAAGATTTTGCAGCTCCTTCACACTGAGTGGACCGAGATCTTCTCCAAGCAGATGCCTTCATATTAACCTCAAATTTATCCCAGTTGGTTTATATGATTTATTTTATACTCTTAATTAATTACTAGATCTATCATATCATCCGTAACAGTAAGAATAAGATATAAAACAGGCACACTTGGAGACAATAGTAGGGTATTCGTGGAATTTGCTCTTTTGAATGTGATCTCAATTAAACAAATGTTATCCATACTCATCACAAATCCAATTACATATATTATCCGTACCTATCCCAAATCCAAGTAGCACTACCTGATTATTACTCAATATAATTTGATCAAAATTGGGTACAAATAATTTTATGAAGCATAAATTAGTAATTTATAATTTTATAAATTCATTATCTTATAAGATAATGTAATTTTGTTTGTGACACAATAAGATAATATATTATTAACAACACTATGTAAATATTTGTTATTTTATTTAATTAATTATTCAAATAAAGGGGTTTGGGTAGCAGACACGCTCTTATTAAACCCGTTATCAATCCAAACCCTAATGGGTAATTATTTTCAAACCTAAACTTATCTCAAACCCGTATACAAAATATGGTCAGATAAAGAGGGATATATGAAAAAATACATCCATTAATATCTCTAAGCCTATTCATAGCTTCAATACAATGTGAGAGTTTGCAGAATTGAAGACAAATGATAACAGACTCAGACAAGTCTTACAACCTTTGAGTTCGTATAAGAGATTCATATTTTGCCTTCAATTTTGTAACCTCTTGGTACCAGCTCTGCCATTTATTATAATCCAAAGAAGAAACCCAGAAAAAAAAATAAAGTTAGAAAGTGTTTTTATTACTATGGTACGAAAATGAATATGCATACTTTTAGTCCATATAGCAATCAGTTAATATCCTTAATATCAAGTGATTGAAAGGTTGCATAAGCTATTTTATCAATCACGAACCTGTGTTTCACGTTCAATGCTGTTATCCAGGGGAGTGAAGCAGCAACGTTGATACCGCTCAAGGGTTTTGGTTATACTGCCAACACTAATATAGAGGTTATTGCTAACATGTGTTTGATTCCATATGGTAACAAAAGGTATATATGTACCAGAGTATAACCCATGAACAGCTTGTAACAAAACACTTTGTGAACAATCATAAAACCTATCATACAACACAGTGTGGGAGTGAGGCTTTATCTGTCTATATGTTGCCGTAAAAGAGAATCTATCATAAAACCTACAAATTAAACAGAAGTTAACAGCTAGTTTTGTTTCTTTTTTTTTCCCCTTGTTTACAACAGCATGCTCGTTTTTGTTTCTGAACTTAAAGAATATATGCTTGAGAAGTCTCAGTACAAAGTATATTGACCAACATATTTTTCAGCAAATATTTGTGTGAAATTCCATGAACTTTACCATTCACTATCCATTTACCACTAAATTTCCTACCACAAAAGCTTTCTAATTCATTTTCTTCGTTGAAATGCTTAAACATATATTTGTTCTTTACCTTTTTCTCTCACTGGAATTGGAAAAACTTGAGAATATTACAGCAATATAATATAAATTCTTTGCTGCAAATTTAATTTAAACTAAATAAAAAGTATATTTTATTGTAAACGGTTGAAAAAATTGCGTTCCAAATCGATTGTGGATTCAATTGTCAACTTCTCGTTCTCAGGTTTCTCTCTCTTTTTTTTTTCTTCAAAATTATCATTCGATTTTGAAGCTTTATTTCATTATGTTGCTCTTCTTGTTTGCTTCTGTCTTACGTTGTGGATTTGAGCTGGTTGTTCTTCTTTGACATTAGCAGTATTATTGGAGCTTAGTTTTTTATCTTGGTGTTTTTGGCTTTTGTTTTTTTTATTTCTGTGCCGTTTTCTGCATGCTATTTGGTTTTGGCCTCTTATTTCATGTTTCCTGCTTCCTTTAGGTGCTTTGGTTGCCGTTTGTTTTAGATTCTTGCTTAGTTGCTCCTATATTAGGCTATTGATTGCTTCTGGTTTTGTTTCTTTATGATGGTTGTACTCCTCCAATCCGGAAGAGTTCATACATAACAAAGCTATCATAATTTCTAGAAATGGAAACGAATAAAGTTTCTCGCCACAAGTGCTTTTTCAAAGATATCAACACTAAGATGTCCCTTTGATACTACCAAGAACACTAATCAGAAGAGGATTAAACGAAATGGTACAGAGATATTCTACATTCAATAGGAAGATAATGATCACTTGAAACTACAAACAATTTCATTACACACAATGCACTTTATACTACATGCCTAAAGACCTTATCTTCACCATGTTGCTAATTAATTTCTCTATCTATATGACGCAGAGAGAGAAATGTTTTTTCCCGTCACTCCGAAACAACTAAACTATCAGGTATCTCAGACAATAATTTCTGCTAATTCAACTAGATTCAAGCCCGACACTTTGCAATTCTAAATTTTCCAGGCAACATGTACATTTGTGTGGCATAGAAGAATATTACTTATTTCCTCCACTTACAACGGTTTCTTTTGGGGGAAAAAGGTGCAGTTATAAAAATAAGAAAAAGAAAATAAAGGAGAAGATTATTGTTTATGGACCTGAATAAGTGGGGTTTGATTTTCATACTACTCTACCAAGATGCAAAAATTAGATAAAGATCAAAACTTTTATAACCATCTGGCCGAAAGAGAAACTTGAGGATCTAAAGATGAAGCAAATGCCTACAAGCGTGAAGGTAGATAGATGGTTGATTTGCCACCATCCACCTGCACTTTTTTTCTATAAACGAATATGGGAGGAAGAGAGAGGTAGCATTGATAAAACCAGAAGACCATAAGGATCAAAAGACAAGAAAAAGACCATTAACTTATTAGTATCCAGTCGCGCAGAGACCTTTGGTTTGGCAGTGATTGATTAGGGTAAGCTTTTTTATCTAGAGATAGAAAAGAAAACCCAAAAGAAACAAGAAAGAAAAGAAAAGAAACCCTAGATCTTGCACAGAGGTCCGATGACAACCTCCCAACATCAGTGAGTGGACGTGCACTAAAACAAAACAAGATGATACTGATCTCAATCACTTATAGATTGATGTTTTCAGGTGATGGAAGAAAAGAAAAATAAATGGTACTGTAGATTATTATACACTCCGTCCCTTCACTTTCCATAATCAAACAAATGAAACCCCAAAAACCCAGAAAGAGAGAGAGAGAGGAAGTGTTTCGCAAAGGACTATTTAACGTGTCGATCTGTCATTGGAAGGGACCTAAAAAACCTCCAGAATTTCAATCCATCGATCCAAACAAGTCTGAAACCCAAAAGCGCTGAAGAAATGATGAGGCACAAGAACAGTAGTATAATAAAGTAGGTAATTCAGAAGGAGAAAACGAGTACAGATCATGAAAAGAATACCGTATATCATGAAAAGGAAAAGGAATGGGTATCAAGAAACCCAGAAAGACAAACAATAATATATACATATATAAATAAATATAGAGACGAAACAAACGCATATATTTCAGAGAATATATAATAACATGGAGAAGGAAAAAAAGAGTTTTTAAGTTTTAGCAAAGACAAAGAAGTTGACACAATAGAAACACAAGAAATCCTTTCCTTCAACTGAAATAGAACTCAAAAAGACGAGGAAAGGTAATTACAAGAAAGAAAAATGAAATGGATGAAGGCAACAGATAAAGAAAGAAAGAAAGAAAAGAAAGCAGGCAACAGATAAAGAAAGAAAGAAAAAAAAAAAAAAAAGAAAGCATACCCAGAGCTACCAAATTCATAGAGCTTGCCGCGACTAGAGAAAACGATAAGCGCAACCTCAGCATCGCATAGGACAGAGAGTTCATAAGCTTTCTTCAACAACCCATTCCTCCTTTTGGAAAAGGTGACCTGCCTGTTGATCTTGTTCTCTATCCTCTTCAGCTCCACTCTTCCTCTTCCCATCTTGTGTTAACCTGTTTGTGTTGTTCAATATATGGTGATGTATATTTATCTATAATGATCAGTACGCAGAAAGTTTTACATATATCTATATAGACAGAGTGTAACCCTGTCCCTTATTGTTACATAAAAATGGAGGTGAGCAACGGATAGGAGTATAATTGGTAGGGTAAGAAAGGAGTGGAAATTAGGATTGTGGTGCGGAAAGAGATAGGGAACAGGAATACAAGTAGATCTACTTTTAACAACTAAAAAAGGTTAATAGATTATGATTTTTTTCTGTTTTATTTCATTATGTCATTTTACATTTTTTAATTATTTTTATTAAATATTTTTATATCAATCAGGTAAATTATCAACTATCAACTAATTTTTCTAAAGCAGCTTAAAAGTTGAAAAATAGTATCATATGTGTAGCATTATATTTGGCACAATTGGATAGATCATTCCTTTGGGCTAAAATTTATTCTAAATAATAAAAAGTATTGATATAATTTTATCCTGTTTTCATTATATCTTTTAGTATTTCAAATATGAGTTAAGGGGAATTTTTTTTTTTTTGAAAATCCATCAAATCAAAAGAATTGGCCAATTAACAGTAAACACAGTGACAAAAGATTTATAAACTATTTGTTATGTTTTTTCTACATACTAAGTACATTACTATATAGAATTAGAGTGGATCAAATCCTGCTAGGTTGCCCAAACTAAAACACATCACAAGTAGAATCAAATGCGAAAATGACACTTTTTTCTTTCTTGTCAGTCCAGTGGATTAGGACAATAGCAGGTAACTCATTTTCTCTTTCTACTTATGCCTCACTCAATAATTGCATTAATATTTTGATAGAAACCTCCCACTTATTTTTGTTTTTGTTTTTTTTTTTCTCATTTAGGAAAGGAAAATTTATTAATATATGTAATAAATCAACAAATTCTCATGTTTGAAAGCATAATAAATATTGAATTAATTAATAATAATAAAAAGAGAGTGTTTCAAAATAATATGAAGCCAAGTAATAAGAAAATATATTATGATTTTATAATTCATGAAAAGTATTGCTTAAAAATATATAAAATAAAAAGATATACTGACACTAGCTAATTTCATATTAAAATTTTGTTATTGTTGTTGTTTAAAGAAGAGAATCTGAAGCTGAAACTTTAGAAAAAAATATTTAAAGGCTAAATTATATCTATTGATAGAGTCTATCTCTAACTGATTAATTTTGAAAGTCTTACATGTAGAGATAATGTTTTTCAGAAATCTCTAAGTGATTAATATATTATAGCCCCAGATAAAATATAGCTACGAGCAATCAGAATGCATTTTTTCTTAGTGCTTCAATATATATATATATATATATAATCCAAAACTGAATTTGAACTTTGAGCTTGGTTTGTCAAATTCGACAATTCAACACGTAAATACTCTGAGTTTTGAATTTTTTTTTTCTTTTTTAGCCCGTCAAGTCAATTTTTGTTTTAGACATTTGTTTATTCAAAGTAGGAAAAATTGTTTTAGTATAATCCTAAAATTATATTTTAATGTAATTATTATTTTATTCTTATTTTTATATTTTTATTTTATTTTTATTTTTATATGTAATATTTCTTTAGAAATCCAATATATGTATTATTATTTTGTGTTTTTATAGATAATATAGATATATGTGTTAGTCATGAAAAACGTTTTGTCCTATTGTGTTTTTGTAGATAGTATAGATATATGTGTTAGTCATGTAAAACGTTTTGCCCTATAACTGACAAAATTCTGCATTAAAAAGAAGAAGAACTGCAATCAAAAGAGGCAACTACTCATATTAATTACGTCCACTTTGCTATTGACGATCTCCTAAGCCCTAACACTACAATTCATAACGTGAAGTTTGGATTTTGTTTACTGTTAATTGCACATGCCATGTCTTATGCGAGATATTTATGGCATTTTTTCTATAGACGAGTTTAATGAATTAATTTCTGATTTAGAAAGGAACATAAACTTGATTCTTCTTCAAGTTTATCCCAAAACTCAAATTGAGACAACCCTTGAAAAGGTGGAGGAGAGGATGTCAACACCAACTGTTACCTGCTATTTGATTGCTCGATATACATTGAATAATTATGTTATAGGAATCATAAGTTGGCGCTATCAGTATGCCAGGCCTCCAAAATTCGGTGCCAATTTTTAATGGGATTTCTCTTTGTAATAACAATAATCTATTTAGTCAACAATGTATTCTTTTACTGCTATATATGCCTATGTTGAGTTAGCTGACCTTTTGTCCCCACAACCACACATTATTTTTATTTGAATTCTAATTAAACATTTTTTATGAATTGGGATATTGCTGCAAAAGATCCTATAAACCTATCACCTTAAAGAGCAGAAAACAAGGCAAAATTTTGATTTTCCATATGTTCTTTTAGGTAATATATGAATTATGGATTTTCTTCAAAAATAAATCGACGCTAAAAATGTAATTATATCTTTTCCTTATTTTTGACTAAGAGATAAGTGAGATTGAGAAGTTTACTGGAAGGCAACAATCATTATGTAAGGTCAAATATAATTTATGCTGTTATATTGAAGCATAAATGGGGTCGAAATTACCCAATTTTATGAATAGGGTATATGTTCAAATTTATCCTTTGCCTCTTTCTATTTTCACCTCTCCTCTCCTAGTATTAAGTAGGTGTGATATTGACTAACAGTTCTAGTTATTTGCACTTCGATTTTCTTGCATTCCGTAAGGAAATATAAATAGCTGAAACTCTCAATATATTATATTGGTATTTCTTTAGAATTTCCTGCACTCATTCAAAAATTGCAAAAAAACTTAAAAAAAAATGTAAATAGCTAGAGCTTTCATTGATAGCTCTTATCAATAAACCAACAGGTGCCATTAATGTTCCTTTCTACTTACTGAAATATCAGCATCATTGTCCCTTGTTGCTCTTAGAATAATGCAATTGCATTATTGGACAATCAATGATGAACAATTGAGCATATTTATTGTATAATATGGAACTAGTCTTAATTAAGGCATATTTATCCACCTTAATAACTTATAAACACACCAATATTTGGAATTCGATTCAACATTTATGATCGAACATTATCCATGTATTAAACGTTCCCTGTTTAATTAGTTGTGGAAAAAAAATTATATATTCTCAGAAAAATCATTCCGGGGAAAATATAAATTAAGATTTGCTGTTTAAATATAATATTAAATATGAAATATGCTATAAGCATCCATTGGAAGTTTTTTGATTGTTAAGTTGACGTAGCTATATATGAATATGAGGATAGGACGGGGCAAATGTGAAGATTGATTCTCCTTACTGTTACAGAGAGGGCAAGTACCAAATTAAGGACCCACCAACTTTAGTTGGAGTTTTTCGTGCTTCGAGGTTTCCTTATCTATGAGAGCCCCACTTTCACCCCACCAATCGACACTTTCATTTTGCTCATTCAACTTCGCTCCTCCCTACCCTATCTCCTGTTTTTCACGCCCATCATATATGTCTGTGATATTTTCTCATCCTCAAAAATAAAATCTACCACCAACAATATTGCTAGTTTAAAACGATAAGAGTGTACTATCTCTAAGTCGATTTTTGTGTAAGATATTATTTTAAAAAATTATTTTTTAAAAACTTATTAAATTTAATATAAATAAATCTATTTTAACCAACTGATAGACTTAACTAGTAAATTTAATATTTTTATAATGATAATTCTTTTTAATTTATCAATAGTCATATTGCATTTAAAAATATTATTTTTATAATCTAAAATATCAACCCAAAATCTATTTTAATATTATTGATATATCTACATTAATTTAATTTCAAAATTATATCAATGTATTCACCATGATTTTTTTTATCACTTGACATCTTTTTTAATTACAGAAATCAATATAAAAGATGGCCCTATAATATAATGAGTATTGAAATTGAACCAAATCTAAGAGAAGACTAACAATATAATATTGATAATTTAAATAATTAATTTCAAATAAAAAATACTCACAAAGAGAAGATAAAATATTAACACTAAATAAAAAAAGATCTTAATAATAAAAGACAATATGTATTAGTTGCCAATCTAAAAATACCCAAACGAAAGTATGAGGGATTTGAACATTATTATATTAATTCTTGAAAGCAATTTTATTTTCATTTTCTTAATCAAGCTTTATATTATATTCAAACCATTTTATTTTGTAAACAAATCTCTCTTTCTCTTTTTATATATAAATAGGGTATCATCACGGCTATTTTTGTTTCAGCTCTCCATCCCCCAAAAATCAATTCAGGGTAAAAATCTGTTAATCACTTGAATTAGGCTTGGTAAATTGTATCCTAGTCTCCCAATTAATTTTATTAGAAGGATAGGTTTTAACTGATTCAGCAATATGAATCTTAATACAATGTGTAAACGCTAGCTCATGATATTAGTTACCTTCTCAATAATTTTTTTTAAAAAAAATACTAGTTATTGGATATTGTTTTAGTCTCTTATATAAACATTTTTTTAGATAAAGATACGTAATTAGAGATTATCGGCAGGAAATTCTTGTTATATGACCTAAATATAAATGACACTTTTTGGACATTACATGATTAACCTGAATATGTACATCACAAAATTAGTAAGAGAAATCAAATTGCAAAAGAAATGAGGCAAAATTTTGTCTACAAAATTTGTGTAGGTATCAATGAAAATTATTATAATATTTTTTTATTTTTCTAAATATAAAAATATTTATATTCTTTTTAATTCAAATTTAATTTTCTTATTCGTTGGATGCATACAACAACTATAAATAAATTTGCCCCCAAAAAAACGTCTAACTCAAAAACACAACACTCTGTACCTATTTACATTTAAATTTAAAATTTAGAGACGAGTATTATAAGGGCTGCTGGTCTATTATGTACCCAAAAAAACAAAAGATATTGTCATTTGTCTGGCTAAGTATGTGTTCAATCCACTACTATATTACGTTTTCATATATATTTACAAGAATAAGTGTGACTGGCCAGGTATTACTCCTCCACCTGCTCAGCAGCACTAACTAAACCACAAAGTAAAGTTCTTTCCCTTGGCAAAATTTCTTTATGGGGCATCACTGGACTGGACGAACTTACTCTCAAAAATTAACACAATTGGCATACCCCATGTGAATACACTTTTCCCTTCCTTGACTAGTATATATTCAAACACAGCTGGCTATCCTCATCCTTTTCATAACTCCGAAAAATTAACTACAAGGAGGTCCAAATAGGATAAAAGTTGAAATGAAAAAAAGTTTGAAAAAAAAAATGGTAATAGTCGTAGCATTAAATTGGGTACATAATTTTCTTAGTGGGATTGATCCAAGCACCTAATGGACAAGGAAAACCCAGCCTAGGGAGGGGTCCTAAATCTGTCCTATAGGAAGGGAGGACCGAAAGAGGTGGTGATGGTGGTGGTTAGGGTTTACTATATAAAGAAAGCTTTGTTGGGTTAGTAAGGGGGGGTCCTTGAATGCAAATTTCTATTTTTTGCAATAACCTTCACTATCACCTTAGCTTTCAATTCAGAGTTTTAAGCATGCCATGTTTGTTTCCATGTGGTGAAAGGGGAACAAAGAGTACGCAGTCAAATGGAAAACATTTGGAATTATGTTCTGTCTCTTTTCCAGAACTAAAATATTCATTGATTTTTCCTATATTAAACTTGTAAGAATAAGGTTTTGGTTTATGGAAATTATATATGTTAGTTGAAAAATATTTGCCACCACATCATTATGTTGAACTATATTCATAGAAAACTATTGCATGGGTCCTCTTCTTCTTCCTCTTACTTTCATGGCACTGTAGGTCATGTGGTGGGTGATTGGGTGGGGTACATACATACATGTGCTTTTAATCTCCCCTCTGATTTGTCCTCTAAATTGGTGGAGTTTATATTGTGACAGGATACCCATATCAATTTTAATGATGAGATCTTGATACACTCTGATTATTTCTTCATTTCTTTCTTCAAATGACATTGTTGGAGGATAATTAAGCTTTTCTCATAAGTAGAAATTTGGACAGTCAAACACCAAATTTGGTAAAAACAAAAATTAGACCACAGTGGACTGCAAAACCATTCCAATCACATCTGCTTCTTTTTTTTTTTTTTTTTCATTCTTTTTGGGAGATTCTGCTACATTACATTACATCCAAAATATGTATTTATATTTGCATCAAGTGTTTCAACAAACAAAATTATTGGTCATATTTTAAAGGCTTCGAATTGGGCTCATATGGTCTTTTAAAGAACAAAAAGATATATATATATATATATATATAAATATTCATTGATCATATTTTTTAAACGATTCAAACATTTCCAAAAAAAAAAAGAGGGTAGGGAAAGCAGTGTAAATAAGTAAAAAAAAAAAAAAAAAAAAAAAAGAAAAACCTGTTTGTGTCCTTGCAAATTAGCCCAAGCCCAATTCACTAGCACCTCAAGGCCCAGGAACAAAGATCCAATGTACATTTAGCTTCTCCAGCCAAACCATATCAACTGGTGTCAGCAGCTGAACAGAACAGCTTCTAAAATTTTGAACAAGCTCCAGAATTTTAGTGCGATAGAGAGATGGCGGGAGCATCAGAAGTACTAAAGAGACCGGGAGGAAGGCCATTCGGCTTACCTCCTAGAGGTCCTCCGCCTCTTCAGCCCGTTGATCGCGAGAAGGTATTTAATATTCCTTTGCTTGATTAATTTTTCTAGGGTTTCAACATCCAACTCTCATTAACTCAATTCTATGACTTAATGTTGTTCTACTCTGGTTGCTCTTGTTATGGCTTGACTATTGAAGTAGGACAAATATATCATTCTCGGACCTATGTGTTGGATTTGCGAGTTATTTTAATACTTTTTTAGGTTTTCTGATACGTATTTCTTTTTTTTTACGCCCTTCGTTTTAAATGCAGACTTGTCCATTATTGCTTCGTGTTTTTACTAAGGTATGTTTCACTATTCTGAGCTCTTGTTCGTATCTATCTTTTTTGTAGAATTCACATTTTTCGTTAAAATAAGGATGTGAGAACTATTTGAGGGAATTGACGCACTGTCTGCCTGTGTAGTGAATGGTTTTGTGATTTGAAAGGACATTGGCTAGTAGCATTGGTAACCAAGTTACTATACGTCTTACTAGGAAATAGGAGCTGGAGTAGATAGTTGCTTTAATGTAAATCATATCGTTATCAATTGTCGTTACTGATTCATATACAGCATGTTTTGCATTTTGTTTAAATTACAAAATTTATAAGTCTTAAGGATATTTTTAGCTATTCATTAAAGTAGTTTAGTTATCTTGTCAACATAATTTAATAGCTATTTGCAAAAGCTTCAAATATGAGCTTCTTTCAAAAGCTACTTGTGGCTTACAAAACTCAAATTGGTAAAACTTCTAAATAAAAAAGAGAATTTTCTTCTAATTTTTTGCTCGAAAGCATACCAATGTCAAATATGCCTGTAATATAACTTTTTCTTGGCATATTTCTTTTGTCATGTATTTGTAATGATTCTACTATGACATAGGGATTCGTAATTTCCCTGGTATCGCAGTAGCGCAACCTGTAAACACTTGGATTGTAAAAACAATTTTCCATTGTTCTTCTATATTATCAGAAGGATAAAATAGGTTCTGTTGGTTCCTTTTGACCTGGGAAGTTCAAAGTTTAGATTTTTCCTTGTCATGGTCCTCCTCATGTAGGATAGTGATTCTGGTCTGTGTCAGTGCATAGAAATGGTTGGTTAATTTTGTAAGTACGTTCTTAGAAGATATTGTGGCCCAATTGGGTAAAGCATATTACAGATCCGATGATACATTATCATTAAATTCCAAACTGTGAGACCTATATGGACATTGTTCTTGAAGCTTTGACTAGTTGCATTTCTTGCAGATAGGGGGTCATCATTCCAAAGAAGACTTTGCAGTGAGAGGGAAGGAGCCCAAGGATGAGGTTCAAATCTATACATGGAAGGATGCTACTCTTCGAGAGTTAACTGATTTGGTATGCTGCATTACTCTGTTTGGAAACATACACTGAGAAGGTTTTGGATGTTGCATAGAGGTTCTTGAATGATTTGAAGCATAGTATTAGTATGAGCATGGATAGGAAAATGCCCCAAAACTTAGTTTTGCTTGTTGGTTTGAGATTGTCTCGAAGTTCAGTACAGGTCCAAAAGCTCCTTAAATAAGACATAGTTCTGGAAAAAGCTAAAGCTGCAAGATTGTTGTGAAATATTTTGTTGGTCATTAAATAATAAGTTTATAAAACACACCTCATTTTTGTCTCCTTGTTTAAAAGTGACTTATGAATCACCTCATTCACTTTACATCGATTACCACACTTACTGCTAGCTTGTTTCACTACTTACAACTTCCAATTACCATTTGAGTTGCTTAGCTCTCTCTTCTTTAATGCTCTGATGCATTATATTGTTCGCTCTATGGGTCACTTATAGATTGCTATTCTTTGCATTCTGTTCACAAGTGTTTGCATGCGATTTTTTGTTTTTATAGTTATCAAAATGGGGAAAATTTTATTTTGGTCGAGTCTCTTGAAGTGGAAGTTGGTTTCCTGGGACTGTTTTTGTCTTAGCTGTGTACCTGGATTGGATAACATATTCCGCGCCACTTCTTTTTCCTGTTAGGTTCAGTCTTATGCAGGAAAGTTTGGTATAGTTTTTAGTCATGGAGCACACAATCATTTCGTCTGCAGCATTAATCTGTGCAGAGGCATTAATGAGCCTTTAAGATCTGGCATTGATAGTGAGAGTTGATAACCAACTTGGTTTCCGATGCTTTTGAATGTATGATTACATTGGAACTGTGTTGGAATGTTATAAACTCAACGCCATGGCTGATTTTCTGTGCATACATTTGCCATCTCTTTTAGAAATTTTTATGTTTTTTTGTGGAATTACTTAGTCAAGAGGTTTTGGCTCCCTGCCTAATTTGACCTCTTTCACAGGTCAAAGAGGTGGCTCCGGCTGCAAGGAGAAGAGATGCAAGACTGTCCTTTGCTTTTGTATATCCTGACAAAAATGGCCGTTTTGTCGTGCGAGAGGTCAGTTTTTTTCTTTGCCTTAAGTCATTTTATCAATAGGTGCATGCACAGATCCCCTAAATTTCCTTGCCTTCTTGTTATGTTTCCCTTTATCCCACCCAAACCCACACCTATTTTATTAAAGGTCTATTGGTTGTGAAAATAAATACTTAATATACTATATAAACTAATGCAAACTGAGCTGTTTGATCAATGTTTTCGACCTATCATAAGGTTGTGATTGTGGAAATTTCATTGCTTCATGAAGGTTGGAAAAACCTACTCTAATAGAAACGGGAAATTGGATGACAACAAAGCGTTGGCTGAGCTTGGCTTCCAGGTAAAAGAGGATACGTGTTTGGCATTATGTATTCTCCTAACCTAATTCTTCAATATGCAACTTTGTGGCCAACTATTAGCGTATTTTTCACTTTTGCAGATTGGAGATTACTTGGATGTTGCAATTCTGTAGGAGTTCTTACTGTGTTTTTGGGTGGCGCTGGTGCATTATTAGGTTAATTCTGGATATTTAATTTATGCTTAAGATGTAAAGACAAATAATTGTTAAGATGGTAGCACTATCGTATTTCAAAGAAATTAAAAGATTAGAAGTGGATGAGTGTTGCTTGGGTGAACAATCAAACAAGTACTATTTTTCCAGTATTCAGCTATGCAATTTTTTTTTTTTATATAGTGCTAGTTTTGTGAGGTTTATTAATCAAACGATTGGAAGTCAACTAATGGGCTGTGCATCAGTGGGACCTTTTCATTAATATGGCTTTCCTTTTTGCAATTTTTTCCTCCTGTATGGTATATCACGTCATGTCTATAGCGTTGCTCAAACGAGCACCTAAGTTTTCCGTTTGGTATGCTCGAAAAATGATTCCTTGAGAATTTGGTGTAACACAAAATATTTTATTTTGAAAATCATTTTTTTAGGAGAAAATATATAAAAAAAAGTATTTTATAGTTTAATTTTTGTTGATTTAGATTTTAAGTTTCAATTTCTATTGTTTTAATACTTCGTGATTTGTACTCTTAATCATATAAGAGTAAAATAGTGAAATTCGCATGGTATGTTGATGTAATATTATTTATTCATTTTTTAAAAGTGGCTGTTTGTGAAAGTCAATGACTGCTTAAGTTGTTTTATCATATTTTTGAACAAAAATTTTAAAAAAAATCTATTATTATCTCTACAAATTAGAGATAAAATTCATAAAATTAAAATCACTATTTATCTTCTTTTTAAAGTCCACTCAATCAACTTTAACTTGAATTCAAAACTCTCTCCTATACACTTTTTTAGGTTTCATTTCTTTCATGAAAAATAATTTATTTGAAAAAAAATATTTCTAAGAACTGGGCAACAAGTGTTAGAAATAAACTATAAAAAAATATTAATTTTTTTTATTTATAAGATTATAATAAATTTAGATTATAAATATTTTATATTTATATTTAATATAACAAATATAAAAAATGAAAAATTTTATATATTTCAATTATCTCCAGCAATCACTACTGGCTAATAATGATTAATGATGAGTATTAGTAGTAAATGATAATTAATAATAATAAATGTATATGTTTATATGATTTATTTTTCATTTGAATGCATTTGTTAAAATCTGGAAAATAACTTCTCATTTTCAAAAATTATTTTTCTAAAAAATGACTTTAAGTTTTCCTTTGATTATGAAAATATTTTCAATTGATAAATTTTTTCGAATGTACTAAATAGAGAAAAATGTTTTCTTCAAAAAATATTTTCTGCAAAACAAATAGTCTTAATTAAACCAAATTTGATCTCACTTAACCTTGTAAATCTCTAAAATTACACAAAATTGAAGCTTTGTAGACAAAATAAATTAATTATAAAAGATTGAATTCCCTTCATCTTTCCTTTATGTTTTGATTTTTTTTCTTTTTTTTTTTTGAGTTGCAAATTTTTCCTATTAATGCCAAAAAAAGGAAAAAAAAAAAAAAAACAACCAAAACCCTTAAATAGCAACAAAATGAAAAGAAAAAAAAATGTTGGCAACAAAGACAAAGTTGACAGTAAAGAGGGAGACGTTGAAACCGATAACAATTAAGAAATATTAAACGAAAATTAGTCTTTTTCAAAAACCAGTAGACAATGAAGAATAAAAGTGAAATTCAAACGGTATCAATGACACTGGCGTATGGATGTAACGATCATGATTCGATTTCTACGAATTTTCAACTTCGAATACTTTTTATAGTCTGTTACAATTTTATTTTTATGTTCTTGTTCTTCTATTAAATTGAATACTATTATTGTGCTGCATGAATCTTTAAGACGTTATTTCTATGGAATTGCGAACAGTATGCATTTTCATATTTGGAGGTTTTTATCTAAGATTTGAAGTTACTGTCAAGTTTAGTTCTTGATTTGAAGTTGTCTGTGCAATCTTTGTACCAATGAAGAAGATGTAGAGTTAAGAATTAAGGATCTAGAGATTTTTTATTGTTTCTTTTTAAAAGAAATTAAAATAAAACTGATTTAATAAGTTTGAGACAGTATATTGCTATGTTTTTGTTAAAAATAAATCAATAATATCACATTAATACTCATGTCAACTCCAATAACATTATTGATTATTTTATTTTACGTGATTAATAATACTTAAAAAAAATATTAAATTATATAATACTTTATATATTTCAAAATAGATATCGTTTTAAAAAGAAATTTATATTTTATAATATTTGACATTTTATAATTATCAATAAATATTTAATTAGTTTTTTTATTAATTTTTTAGAGTACACATTAATTTTATAAAAATAATTAAATAATTGTAATATAATTTTTTTATATATAATAATACTTATTAAATATAATTCTTAATATATGTAAGGAATAAATTGAGGACTTTATTTTTTAAGAAAAAAAAAATGGGAGAGTTATTTAGGAAACTTTAAAGATGCGGTGTTAGTCAATTTCTACGGGATAAAACCAAATATGAATTTGTTGGGGCAAGAAAACTAAGTATTATTTCCCAAGTTAAACGCGATCATTGCGGCTTCGTTTCTGGTATTGGTTGTCGTTCCGTCAAACTCTTAGAACTATTCCTTGGAAACAAAATAAATTGGTTCTATTCGTCAACTTCAATCTGTTGTCGTATACGTCAAACTCTTGCACCAATGATTCATTTTAACCCACAAAGTAAATTACCCATTCATTAGTCAGATAATGTTTGGTTGTTCGGTTGGTCCCACGCGGGGCAAACAGATTGCAAGCAAAACGACGCCGTCACAGTCAATTCATTTATTTCTGTAATTACCAAAAGGAGGGAGAGGGGGGAAATAAAAGAAAATTTCAGTAATCACGCGCTGAGAGAGAGAGAGAGAGAGAGCCTAATCTCATCAGTGAAGGATCTGAAAGTAAAACTGGTACTAAATGCTAATCTGCTAATCCTATCATCGTTATCTTCTTCACTTTTGTTTACGGCGACAAAACCAGACTAACTGCTTTCACAAAACAGAGTGGGAGTTTGCTCCTAATCACAACTCTTCTTTCACTCACTCGATAACTGTCCCTCCCTTATCTCTTCCTTGGCAATGGAATTTCAATAGATCTCTTCTCTCGTAATTCTCTTATCTCCCACTCGTTAACAACTATTTTCAGTTTTTTTAGATTCTTTTGATTTCGTGTTGATTATTAGGTTTTCTTTGCCAATGGCGTTGAAGCGGGGCCACAAGAACCGAGTCGGAGCCGGTGGATCTCGATTGCCGATTGTATTTGTCATCTTCTTGCTTCTTCTGTCGCCCTTGATTTTCTTCGTTGGCCGAGCTCTCTATGCCACTTCTTCTATTGGTTAGCTTTATACATTTATTGACTCAAAGCAGATCTTATTTCTCCAGTGTCCTGTTTGCTTTTACGCTCAAATTATGTGTTATCTACCCTAAAAATTGAACTTTCCACTTCCTTTCCCCTCTTTTTTTTTCTTTTTTTTGGTGCGTGTCTTGTGGCACTGATTTACTCGTCTATTTGTTTGTTTATGTTCTTGCTGTGATTGCATTTTAATCTTAACAATGCACTGAATTCTATTGTTCCATTTAGCCACGAAATTGCCGGAGCAATCTATATTTTGTGTTTATTTTCAGATGGCATCCTGCTTTCATCGATACTTTACTTTAATTTCTTGAAACTTGGGATAGACTTTACTTTCTGTAACTTTCCTGGAAATTACTAGTAGTTCGTCTCACTGAGATTTACGATACTTAATTGCTTATAGATCACGATGCTATAATCTCACACAAACATGTGTACTCTTTGCTTTACACTTGTGGTTGATGAGATCTTATGTCCAGTTTTACCCGCATTATAGTTATCTGTGGCCATTCTCCGCCTGTAATGGGTGCCTGGATGGGTGTTATTGACTCTGACATTTTGTGCTCTTCTATTTGCTGGATTGTGTTTATTTTGAAAAGAGGGAAACAATGAGGCAAGAGGGTTCTTACTTCCTTCTTAAAGATGTGATAATTTCTTCTATATTGCCTTTTGGGCATGGGTGGTTTACTTTTTTGCTCTGTGAGTCTATGCACACGCGTGCTTGTTTGTATCAGAGTCATACATGCATATTGTGAACAGCTCATCCTTCTGTGTGTGTCGTTTTTTATGTTTATGAGCATCATGAAGAGCTTTCTTTTGCTGTATTCATATTATTCTTTTCTGAGGATATATGTTCTGCCCTAACAGTCTATCAAGGCTTCTCTGGTGCATGTATGTGTGTTTGGAACTGTAATTTTCAATTTTTGAAGTAGCTTTTTTTGTGAGAATCTTTTTATTTTGAGTTTTGAAATATAATGATTGAGCAAAAGTAGTATATGGTGAAAGAAGGTATATAAAAGAATGTCAAACGTCATTACTTTTAAAGGAAAAAGATTGAAGATGAGGAAAGAGAAGGTTCACAAAGAATTTCTGAAATGCAGCCCAAAACAGTTTCAGGTAAGGAAAAACGTCGGAGTGGTTATTGGACAATGATTTCAATCCCTCTCTAAAATTACACTGGAAGTTGGATTGAGAATGGGATTCTTCTTATACTTGGATTTTGATATATTGTCTGAAATGGAAATCTAGTAATTTTAATACTCTTTGGCCAAATACTATTTGTATACAAAGGTGAAGTAACTTTAGATTCTCAAGTTATTTATTTGCCAAGTTTTGCTACTTATGTTTTTTATGATCACATTCAGTCAGAATAGGAGTTGGTACTGGATTAAGCCAACAGGTTTTTAATATATTGAACAAATTTCAAACATTATCGAGTGCTTAAAAATTCCTTATTGTTTGCTGTACAGAGCCTAAGCCAAGACCTAAATATATGTGTGACTATGTGCTGCTGGTCTGTTCTCTTAGTATTTCCTTGTTTGTAATCAGGCAGTTGAGTCTGCCTCATCTTTTCATCCCTTTCACTTTCCCAATGTTTGACGGTGACAAGTACATGTTGCACGTGTATGGTGTATAATGTATTTGCATTTTCATTACGCCTGTGGAGCTTCAGGTAAATTAATTCCATATTTATAGTAATCTTTTAAATTGCAAAGTGTGCATTCGAATATTCTTTTGTATTGCTGATTTCTTTCTTTGTATCCAAAACTTGTGTTTAAAGTGATTGTTATTGCCCTGCAGATCAAAATAATAATCCAGTTGGTTCCAGTAAACAAGTATATTCTTCAAACCATTGCCATCTTGTTATTCTTATAGCTTAGGTAGCAGGTTTGTAACTGCTTTGCTCTGTACTCCTTGTAAAAAAGAAAAAAATTGGTTGTGTTGTCCAGGGATTGGATTGGAGAGAGCGGCTGGCATTGCAACATGTTAAATCCCTTCTCTCAAAAGAGGCAAGTGCAAATTGTTGATAGTTTGCGTACATGAAGTCCATATTTGTCAATTACTTTTGAGTGTTGGTTTTTATTCTTTTACCTTAACATTTTTAATCAGACAGCCTTCTATTAAACCAACCTTTTAGGTCATTGACGTTATCGCAGCCAGCACAGCTGATTTGGGACCTTTAAGCCTTGATGCTTTCAGAAAAAACAATTTGTCAGCTTCATGGAAAGTTATAGGGGTGGAGACATCAGATAAGAATAATACCACTTCTGAGGTGAAGATGATTATGTCATTCTCTGGCTTGAATTTTCATGCAATCTATTATGTATACTACACACATGTAAATTTATGTCAGCTATCAGCTTCTTGTTATTGACTGTTTTGGGTTATCATTATTTTCATAGCCAAATAAAACAGCGACGGTTACCAAGCAAGAAGCTCCTAGAGGCAAAGGGGGCAACATTTCTGGTAGTATTTTTTTTCTTTACAATTGACTATTTGGAAATTGTTCTTGGATGCATTTTGGCCTATATATTAATCTGTTTATGCTGTGCAGATGATCATTCTGAATCCATTGATACACCTGCTAAACTAGCTCGAAGAGTAAGTATCATCCATGCATGCATCATTTTGTAATTGGATCTAGAAAGATCCATAGAGTTCAGCTAGTAAATATTAGGTGGTTTTCTTAGTCATGCTTCTGCTATCTGAGTTGTAAGTTTTATCTTCTTGAGATTATGCAGAGATTGAGAGACAAAAGACGTGAAAAGCGTGCAGCTGACTTGGTGCGGCAAGATAATGAAGTAATTTTAAAGCTTGAAAATGCAGCCATTGAACGCTCTAAATCAGTTGATTCTGCTGTTCTGGGAAAATACAGTATATGGAGGAAAGAAAACGAAAATGAGAACTCTGATTCAACAGTACGGTTAATGAGGGATCAGATGATAATGGCAAGGGTATATATTAGTATTGCGAAGATGAAGAACAAACTTGACTTGCAACAAGAACTACAAACTCGGCTCAAAGAGAGTCAGCGTGCTGTCGGAGAGGCAACAGCTGATTCTGATCTACATCACAGGTAGCATAATTTTGGATGTCACTTTCCATCACTGTGTTCTATAATCTGCATATTTTATCCTTTCCATTTTGACTATTAATGGCTATATATATATATGCTTTATGTTAGTGCACCTGAGAAAATGAAGGCTATGGGGCAAGTACTATCCAAAGCAAGAGAGCAATTGTATGACTGCAAATTAGTTACTGGAAAGCTCAGAGCGATGCTTCAAACAGCAGATGAACAAGTTCGGAGCTTAAAAAAACAAAGCACATTCCTGAGTCAGTTGGCTGCAAAAACGGTTCCCAATGGAATCCATTGCTTATCTATGCGTCTAACAATTGAATACTATCTCCTTCCTCCAGAGAAGAGAAAGTTCCCCAGAATTGAGAATTTGGAAAATCCTGATCTTTATCATTATGCTCTTTTCTCTGACAATCCTTTGGCTGCATCAGTTGTTGTTAACTCAACTATTATGAATGCCAAGGTGATTTCTTAGTCTGTGTTAGTACTACTGTTCCTTCAACTTTGACTCCACTATTTTTTAGCCTGGGAAGAAGATTTGAGTCCAAACCCTATGTTCATTTATGAGATTCAGATGTTATTTAGCTTGATGCTTAAATGAGCTTCTTGTACTGCAGGATCCTTCAAAGCATGTCTTCCATCTTGTTACTGATAAGCTTAACTTTGGAGCTATGAATATGTGGTTTCTATTGAACCCTCCAGGGAAAGCCACTATCCATGTTGAAAATGTTGATGAATTCAAGTGGCTTAACTCGTCTTACTGTCCAGTGCTGCGGCAGCTGGAGTCTTCTGCGATGAAAGAGTATTACTTCAAGGCAAATCATCCAACCTCTCTTTCATCTGGTTCTTCAAACCTGAAGTATCGGAACCCCAAGTATCTTTCAATGCTGAACCACCTGAGGTTTTATCTTCCTCAGGTCTACCCCAAGTTAGACAAGATATTGTTTCTTGACGATGACATTGTTGTGCAGCGAGATTTAACTGGATTATGGTCGGTAAATCTGAACGGAAAAGTGAATGGGGCTGTGGAGACCTGTGGCGAGAGTTTTCACCGGTTTGATAAGTACCTAAACTTTACAAATCCTCATATTGCACGAAACTTTGATCCAAATGCTTGTGGGTGGGCATATGGAATGAATATTTTTGATCTCAAGGAATGGAAAAAGAGAGATATCACTGGTATATACCACAGGTGGCAAAATATGGTGAGTAAACTGCATGCACTTTCTTTGGAACCGTCATGTATTTGTGTCATTCATTTTAAAATGACGTTCTCCATAACAAAACAGCAAGCATGCCTAGTTCAAATCTGTGCATCACATTTTTGTCACTGCATCGATTAAATTGGTATTTTTTATTCCAAAAATGGTATCATTGATAATTATTTTATTCCATGAATTGAAGTAGTGACCGTATGGTGTAGTTTTATTTCTGCAAGGATCTATAAATCTCTGTTTCAAACAGTAAAGAAGCAAGGACGATCCCTTAATTCCTTTTTTCATTTTGCTGGATATCAGAATGAAGATAGGGTACTTTGGAAGCTTGGGACACTGCCTCCAGGTCTGATCACATTTTATGGTCTGACACATCCACTTGAGAAGTCATGGCATGTGCTTGGTTTGGGTTACAATCCAAGTGTTGATCGGTCAGAGATTGAAAATGCAGCTGTTATCCACTACAACGGGAACATGAAGCCATGGCTAGAGATAGCAATGACAAAGTATCGGTCTTTTTGGACCAAGTACATTAAGTATGATCACCCATACCTTCGCAGCTGCAATCTAACTGAATGAACTTGTTCAACTGCAACTGGGGGTACAAGCAAATTGTCTTCCTCTCTCTCTCTCTGAGCAAATTGAAGCGTCGATTGATTTAGCACACGAGGGGTGCAATTGAATTTTCTGAGCTGCATTCCCTTCCATCCCACATTGTTTATTCTTCGTTGTAATTCATTAAATTTGTTTTCACTATCCTCATCAAGATGAACTAGGTAATAGATTTTATCCATTGTTGACCTGTAAAAAAAAGAAAATTGCAATGAACTCCCTTTTTTCCCGCTTTTCCTTTTTATTTCGTCAGAACCAAGTTCAATTTTGGACAGGGATAGTAAGGCTTCATGTGAGGGTGAATGTTCTGTATTCATTTTGATGGTGTACTAATATCATGGTTTTTTTTTTTTTTTTTTGGGCCCTCCGATACACTTCCAATTGATGTCCTTGGTGAGTTGAGTCATGCTAATATTGGATCTATCATGTTGGTACACTGGAGAAGAAGCATCCAGGTTCAGAAATTTATTCTGGTATGGAGTTGAGTTAAATCGTGCAAACTATGGAAACATTCTAATTAATTTCATCAGAAACTATAATAAGGAGAAGAATTAATTTTATTGTAACCAATTATAATGTGCTGAGAAAGAGATCAAGAAAATGTGGGACAGTATTAAAAGTGAAATTTAGGTTGAAATGCCTGATTTTTATTCAAATTCCAATTCCCGTATCTCCTTTTTATAAATCAGTCAGTACCCTGAACATGACCTCAATCAATCTTTTATGTCTTGTTATCTTGTGTAGTGTATTACACTATCAAACGTGGCATCATCCCTGTTTCCCATTGTGTAGTGTATTACACCATCAAACGTGGCATCATCCCTGTTTTCCATTATCTCCATTCTTTATTAATGATAGACCGATACCCTGCCGAAAGGCATTGGTGGTAGTAACTTAGTAAGTCAGTGAATTCCTCTATGGCAAACGAAGCAACATGTACGGATATGCTGTAGTGAAAGTGGCTTTAAAATTTTGAGCAAAATGGTATAAATTATTGGTTTGTCTTGAGAATATCCTAAAGAAAGTCCTGGTTTTTACAGGGCTCGATTAATTTTAATTTGTGACAATTACGTAACTTGCTGCTTGCTAGCCAGGCATGTGCTCCTGCTTTTACTGGAGAGAGGGTGATGGCATAATAAGCGACCATCTTTTATTATTTGCTTTTGAAGCACTGGGCTATATGTATGGAGTGGTCAATTCTACATATAATCTCCAGCATTATTTGTTGTCAAATCTTTTTTAGATCATAGTTTTCTCTTTGTTCTATCCACATTTGCTATTTAAGGAAAACACTTTTTAGAATTAGTCAGATGTAAATGTTTCGCAAAATAATAATAATAAAATATTAAATAATTTTATTATCAATTTAAAAAAAAGAAAAAACAGTTTTTATTGACTTGCAAAGGCGTAATTTGAAAAGGTTTGAAGGAAGAATTCCTTTGTTCTGTTCTGTTGGATGAAAACTCCAATCTTCATGTAAAATAATAATAATAATAATAATAATAATAATAATAATAATAACAATAAAATAAAGAATAAAAAATAACTACCATGTATCATAAATGAGCAACAATCAATCATGATTATATTCTGTCAGTCAAAAAAAAAAAACGTACGATGATCAAATTGATGAGAAATATCATAAGATTTGGAGGGTTCTTGGGCATGGACAAGATATGATCCTAACAAAGTTGCACTTCGACAAAGGTATGATGTTGATTCTCATGATTTTTATTATATATGGCCTAGAAACACTTACCAATTTATAATTAAGACGGTAGGCTTTTTAATAGACGTTTAAATATTTTTATTTTATTTTAGTATATCGTATTTTCTTTTCCATGAAGAAATAATTGTCAGCACTCATCAAGTTTTTCGGCAATGGAAAGGTTACTGTCACATTAATGATATGTAACTACGGTATATACAAGCAAGTCCAGTTGAATATTGATTTATTCAAAAATGAATTAAATTTAAGTTAAGCTTGAATATAGTATTATTAATATTCCATAAAATTCACTAATTTAAACAAGCTCAATTGAGTTAAAGATTTTTTTTTAATAAAATTAAATTATTCACGAAATTACTAATAATTTTTTTAATAAAATTAAGATTTCTAATTTTAAAACTTAATATATTTATTAATATTTACATGAAAAATTTATTAAGAAATTTTAAATATTAAGTTATTAAGATATATTGTAGCAAAAAATATATATTATTTTAGAAAGTATTTTATATATATAATAAGATTATTTATAAGCTTATTAACCAGTTAGGGTATAAATTTTATGAATTTAATATTGATAAATTTAAAATTAATTAATTAAATTAATAAGTTGAGCTCAACTTAATTTTAAAAATTATAAAAATAAATAAATCTAACTCAAACTGATTTTAAATTTAACGGAATGTCAAATAACTTGTAGTTTTAATCAATTTTCAACATAATCACCCTTTTTTACCCTTTTACTAGAATCTTTCTTTCTTTTTCCTTTTTTAAAAGAAAATTGAAGATCTTCTGATCGATCATTTGCTTAACAATGGATGCAGCCAAAAATTCCAAGAATCCAAAAAAGATGATGGTGTGCATCGAAAAGATAAATACCATAAGATAAAAAAAAAATCTCTCTTCATCGGTGGTTCACTATTTTTTTTTTTAAATGTTTCAAAATGTATGTTCATTTTTATTAAATTAATAATATTTAAAATAAATTTTCTAATTTATCCTTATTAATTGTTAAATTAGAAAAGTATTTTTTATTCATCATTAAATATAATTGAGGATATAAATAAAAAAAATATCTTATAAATAGTGAGTTGATATAATATTAAATGATTTTTTTTTAAAATAATGTAAAAGTTGAATAGTGACAACTGTTTTAGGATAAATGAGAGTAACGCACATGCAACACTTATAGGATAAAACCTCTAATGTCCAAAAACGCGGGGTTGAAGTACAATTTGCTTATACAAAGAAGGTTGAAGGCATAAATAAGAGGTCCATCCAGGCCATACATTACTAAGTTGCAAAAGCAAAGTTACTTTCAAGTGCTCCATATATATAGTTTCCTTTGTAAAATTGGGACATAGCAATCCGACCAACACATTATGGGTGAGTTTTAGGTCAAAAATTAGAGAGAAAGTTTCATTTCTTTTTCTTTTTTTAGATTTTTTGAGTATGAATTTTATTAATAAAAATTAATTTTGAGAAAATTTAATATTTAAATATTTTATAAGAAACTATTGAATTAAGTTGACAATATAATTAAAATATTTTAATGAATAAATAAAAATATTTTTAAAAAATGCAATAGTTTAACAAATAAAATTATATTTTTATAACAGTAATGTCAAATATGCTCTATACTTATTAATATATTGACCATGTTTAGAAATTAAAATTTTGATAATTTAAATGAATTAAATTCTATTTTAATAATTCTCTTATTTAAAATATATTTTTAAAAGAATATTGTATTAATAAAATTTATTTATTTTTATTCTTCACATAAACAGGCCATTATATTTATTAGTGTGAACTATTTACAGCTCTCTCTATCAACTACATCCAATAGAAAATCATCGATATTCTTTTGAGGGCAGTTTTTGTTTTGTTCTGTTCACAATATTTAAAATCCCACACAGTTGGCATCTCTCAGTAACACTAATATTTTGGAAGAGCAAATTACTATTTACAGCTCTTTCTTTACGTTTCTCCTAGTCTTATGTCCTGTCGTATTTATGTGCATAAGTTTACGAGACTTTGAATTATTTATCCAATAATTATTTCTGTGATCGATGTTCCATATACATATATACAAGTTGCTTACCCCCCCAAAACCATGTTAGTTTAGCTGACCTCATAATCGTTCCCTTCTGAATTAAAAATGATATACAATATGATATAAACCAAACAAGACAGCTTTGATTTTTTTTTTTTTGGGAGATTATATATATAAAGAAGAAGAAGAAGAAGATATTATTAATAAGTGTTCTTAATTATATGTTACGGGCTTTACAACGTTATGAAAGGCTCTTGAGATTTCAGCTTAAATTATTAAACCGTTCTAGCACTTAGCAAGATATTTTGTCTTCAGCATGAAGAAGAGGTATATTGCATATATATATATATATATAGTTGGCTGAGTGCCCATTTGTAATATAGAAGATCAGAAATTTATCTCCATCCCCTTTAAATATTTATGTAAAGTGGTTGTTAAAGTTATAATGAGTTACGGTGTAGTAGTACTTGAATCGTTTTCACGGTAATTATAGATGACTTTATATACTAGGATATAGATACTCGAGTAATGCGCTCTAGCGAACTCTCAACCTTAAAGGATAATTACGTCACCTTATCCATGTGAAATAAAGCTAATAATTTTAAGTATTTTAAATTTCTATAAAATCCAGACCAATTTTCGTCTAAGAAAATAAGCTAATATGAAGGAGTTTTACATGAAAAACACAGATGAGATGGTGGATCGAGGCAACCCAGAATCTCGGCGTGGCCAAAAACAAAAGTACATATGGAATCCATCATCTTCCATAAATAAAAATAAAAGAAAAAAATAACAATGAAAAGAAGCTAACAGCGCCCATTCAAACTCTTTATTCCTACAATTTGCTTCCTTCGCTTATCTGATTCTCTCCAACATTAACACCTAATCACAGACCAGCTGGTCAATTTTTTGGAATTTCTGTTGCCTTTTTCCTCTGGGCCCACACCAATATTAGCTACCAATTAGCAAATTTTTCATAGACCTGCCACAGAAATTCGAAAGTAAATTTCTCGTCATCATCATTACCCTTTCAGCTGTTCTTCTGTTGCAACCAGGTTGTGAACGCATCTAGGGTTTTCATGTCGGCCCTGTAATGTTTCCGAGTGAATTCTAACAGACTTGACCATGTGAAGTCAGGGTACATCCTTGGATTGTTCAAGCCCACCAAACTACCTGGTGGCTTCACCACCTTTTCCATGTTTGGACATAGAAAGAATGCCAGGGATTTCCTCACTCTTTTATTATTTACCACTGCTCTGTGCAAGCAACTCTTGAAAATACCATTCGATAGAGCCTGAAAAAACCACAACCCTTTTATTAAAATTCAATTATTTTGATACGGTTCAGGGTATTGGGGAGTAATGCCATTGGTTAGATTCTCTTATTATCTAGAAATTATATAATATGAAGTTTCGCTTTTATTATGAGAAAGGCACATGAAAATTGTCCTTTTTCCTCCCTTTTTTGGCCCAGAATATTACGGCCCATTTGGCCTTCCCGTGAACCGAAAAGTTTTTTTTTTCTTTGATTGCAATATCAACCATAATCAGTTGCATATGTAAATGCACAAAGTTTATTACCATGAACGTGTCGCCAATATTGACAACGAAAGCTTGCGGATCGGGACGAACGGAATGCCATTTTTCATCAATGAAAACTTGGAGGCCACCAACTTCATCTTGATGAAGGATTGTTAAGGAGGTGGGGTCACAGTGAGGCCCAGTTCCTAGAGTTAAATCAGGTTTTTGGCATGGAGGATAGTGATTTAACCTCATTATGGAATCGTTTCCCCGAAAGAATTCTCTAAAATGTGCTCGGCCCACCCCTAGACTTAGCCCCAAAAGCTCCATAATCCCGAAGGAGATGCTGCTCATGGCTTCGCAATATTCTTGATAAACCTTTCTATTTACCCAAAATAAAACAAAATAATAATAATAATAATAAAATTAATGAATACAAAACAAAATTATATTACACGTTAATTTCTGTATTTTTCTTTCATAATCTGTTATGGATGTTTGAAATTATAAATTATTTAAATATGACTAAATTAAAATTTATTGACACATTTAATTACTAAAAGAAGGAGAATGTACTATTTTTAAGAGAAAAATAATAAATTCAAAAAATAGTAAGTGTACTGTATTTTTTATATATAGTTTAAAATACAAATGATACTCCGTTTCTTACCCAAGTTGTTTGAAGTCTTCTCCCATAATGTTGAAGAAATATTCTTCAACAATGTTGGAGAAGTTGTGGTCATCACAATATCGAAAAGAAAGCGTTTCTTTCCATGGAAGTTTCGAGGAGAACCTTCCAATGAAACTACCAGCATATCCACAGTGGTCACCTATCTTTCTTTGAGCTCTTTGCTTCTCCGCCAGTGGCATGCCGAAGAACATGTCCATGTACTCATGAGCTTTAGCTATGAGCTTCGAATCTATTCCATGATTAACAACTAGAAAGAACCCATGCTTCTTGCATGCCTCATTGACCAGCTGAGTAGCTGTTGAGACAGCCACAGGATCTCCGGACAGAAAGCTTCCTAAGTCGATAGGAGGAATTACAAGTTCCGGAGACTCAAGACACGGTTGCTCATGTTCAGGCCAAATGAACTGAGGGGGTATGATGGATTGGTGTTGAAGAACCGACGCGTCGAAAACCAAAGCTTCTTTTGGTTGGTCTGTTTGGTGGGGAGGCTCAGGAGGAGGCATTGCCAGGTTTGAAGTGCACTGATCAACTAGCATATAACTAATAATATACTGGCTTGTAAGAAGAAGTTGCTTAATGGTTCGTAGGGTGAGAGAGGTAAGAGAGAGTTTTAATAAGAAGTGGAGAGGGAGAGGAAAGAAAAGCCAAGGCCGTTCGTTGGTGAGGTCGGTGAATAAAAATATTGGAATCTTATTGTTTTCACTGTTGCGTCATTCCTCTTTTGAGACTGTATGCTACTCTCATACATTGTCTTCGTTGTTACTTCAAAAACTAAAAAATTATATAAATAATAATTAAGTACACAAATCAATCATATATATATATATATATATATATATATATATATATATATATATATATATATATAGAATTAAGATGGATGCCTATTTTGTGTATGTATATGTTATACAGTGAATGAGTGTTAAAATTTAAAAAGGAAAATAAAAAAAAAAGTAGTGAATGAGTGTTAAAATTTAAAAAGGAAAATAAAAAAAAAAGTGAAGAGGACCTATCAGAAAGAAGGTTCTCTTCTTCGGATGCCAAATAAATTCCCACCAATTCTGGTTGAGATATATACATGTTACATCGTATGATGGACCTACTTACATTTCACTTACTATCTCATTATTTTTCTCAAAATACATGTCATGTGTATGTGTGTGTATAAATATACTTGCACATACATATTCCCTGAACGAATATATATATATACAAAGATAACATGATATGACAATACCATTGTCAGCTAGCTTTCACGTTATCTACCGATCTTGGAGAAGTTTCAAGAGTGTCGAGTTATCGCGTCCCATTAATTAGCCCCTTTGGAGCGTGAAAGAAACTCGAGAATTAATATTCAACTTAATAATGTTGGGTTACGGAGTTTGAATTAGTGGCAACGATATTACACTCCAAGCTTGACTTGGATGTTGTGTATTTGATTAAGGACTACAGGTTTTTGGTTCAATTCCTCTTTCCCTCATTGTACTATGACCAAAAGACAAAATCATTAACATCATCATCATCATCATCATAGTAATAATAATAAAGATTTCATATGGTAATTAAGAACTCAATTTCTCTTTTTTGTTCTGCTATTTTACCATTTCTACAAGCAGTTACGTAAATCTGATACTTGTCTTCATCACTTTATCGATAAAAAGTGTGGCAATTGGTGCACTACCCAACTCTTCTTTATATCATTCAACTCTACAAGGAAATGCTGTTTCAAAACATTGGAAAGAGTCGACATATCGGAAAGGTTACTCCTTAGAATTCCCAGTCTAGAATCTTAAGCTTAGCCATTTCCATTTGGCATCAGACAAGTCCATCATTCGATGGTTGAGGAATCATATTTTGCATTTCAGGTCCACCAAAAGTAATTTTCTCCAATCCTCATTTCTCCATTGTATTCATTTTTATAGTAACTTCTTTTTATTTTCCTATCTTGCAACGTAATAAACGGTACAGCTGTATATAATATGTGGTCTACTGCACTTAAATTATCAAATAGACATGATAATGAGGCCGTAATTTATATATTTTTTTTCATGGGACCACTTTACATGACTCAAAAATTCTTATCACTGTCCGTATGGATGAGATGGGGATACCAATATCATCCCCCCAGCACAAATCACATTTTCAAGGACCTGAATATATATATATATATATATATATATATATATATATAGTGTATAATATTTTTATTTCTATTTCAATATGATTAAATTTAAAAACTTAGAGAGAGGTCTCCATATGTAATGGAAAAAACTTTTTCATAATAAAAGCGATAGGTAGTGATAGGACAACTCTTATCCCTTATTAAATCTCATCTCATTGTCATCTTATACTCAACAATTAGAATAATAGAATATAAATATACTAATCTTAAAATTATGACAAAAATAGAACTCAAACTTCATTTAAAGTGATTTTAACTGTTCAATTAATAAATAAGTAAATAATATTAATTTAAAATTCAATATAGGCTTCTTTTTTTTTTATCAAAACAATTCAATAGAGTTAAACATTATTTCAAATGCATTATTTGAGTTAGTCCAAATCAATATGATTTGAAAACTTCAAAAGCTCAAACATAACAAACCATGAGATTAGTTATGTGAGGAATAAGTGCTACTTTGAGTCTCTTGACAAATGAAAACTCAAAAAATTCAGCTTGGAGTCCACTGGTTATGGACAAACTATAAAAAGAAAAGAAAGCAACAAGGAGCGAATTTGACCTCAAAAGGCAACCAACAAATTGAGCTTTCTTTTTCATACGAAAGGTGAAAAGTCTCAACGCACTTACCATAGTGCAAGCTTTAGGATGTTGATTGATGAAAAAGTGTGTTTGCTTTTAATTCAACTATAGCAGCAGCTTTATACAAGCGAACATTGAGTCCTTGATTTACTCACTTGTTGAAGAGGGTCCTTAATTTTCTTTATTTTGACAGGAAAGATTTATTTTAGTATTTACCGTTATATAATATATATATATAATTGTGTATTATCAAACTAAACTTTTCTTTTAGATCAAAGCAATCCACTCATATCAAGACTTGTGATTCACAAAAAAACAAGCAGTTAATTAATTTATATATATACGTATATATGTAATCTGAAATTAGTTGGGAATAATCAACTTCTCTAAGCCCGAGTCTAATTTAGAAAATTAATAGGGTCCAAAAATTAAACTTAGCACGAGAAGTTTCAGTCTTTTTTTCTTTTTTTTTTTATCATGTTGGATATAATATAATCAAATTCATCATAATTTATTGCAATAAATAATTTAATGTATAATACTGTTAAATTTTCACTTTAATAAAATCTACTCTACCAAACATAGTTTTAGATCATGATCTTACATATTTTTGGAGCACGAAGAGCAAGAATGGAGATTATACAGTGAAACTTTTAATATTGAGATTAAATTAATTTTTTTATTATTATTATTATTATTATAAAGAGATTACAACTTGATAGAGATGTAGTTACACAAATTAGTAGACTTACTTATATTTAATACTTAATGCAGAATATGCACTATATTTAACAATTAATTAATGAAGTTTGTCAAATCTAAGACATATATATTGATAAAAAAGATAAATATAGTCTAAAACATTAACAGATGTATCTATGTAGTATTGAATATAAATAGACATTAATAAAAGAGAAAAATATACTCTCAAAAAATTAGTGCATGTATTTATTTTATATAACGTAATATATATTTTTTGTAATATACAAATAATTATGATTATATGAGATAATTTTTTTTATAACTACATAAAAATTATTTCTATACAGAGTATCATTATAAAATGATTTTATTGTATATCTGCATACACATAATGTAACAAATTATACATATTTGGTCATCCCTGCCCACCCTAGTAAGCGTATATGAAAGATTTGATGGCCTCAACTATAGACGTATTATCACACGATACTTTCAAAAAAACAAAATATCAAGCCGATTCAATATGTGTAAGATAAGATATTTTGTCCCATAAAAAATACCAAGAAGTGAAAAGCTGGCCAACTCTGTATATAGACCAGAAATGGTGGGGGAAAAAAAGATAGTTAAACTTCGGCAAGATTTCAATAATGCAGTTACACACACACACACACACACACACACACACACACACATATATATATATATATATATATATAAGTGAATTTCACAATAATATCATCAAATAATGTTATTTAATTCACTAGTAAATAATAATCTTTATCTAATTTAATAGTATATAATTTTATCAAATTTAATGATGAATAATAACTTTTTTTAATTACGACATTATAATATAATAACGTAAACGGTATTATAGTTTCAATCATATATTAATATCTCTTTCTTTTTGTATATCATGGAATTTGCTAATTTTTCTTATTTGATTAATTAGTTGGTGAACACTATAGTGTCATTTACGTTATTATATTTTAATGTTATAATTAATAATTCACTGTTGAATTAATTAAAAATTATTATATAATTAGATATCATTAGATTAAATGAAGTTATTATTAACTATTAAATTAAATTACATTATTTAACGACATTATAAGAAACACTATAGTAAAATTCACCTAATTATTTTGAATACTTTTCCTTGAAGCGCGTTCCTCTCCCCTTGAATAGAGGAGTCTACTCGACCATGAAAGATGCTCTTCATTATCTATATGCTTAGAAGCTTACTTTTAATGAATAGCAATCCATTTCACACATTATTTAGATTACTTAGCCAAAATGTGAGGGAAATTAAAAAATATAGTATTAAAAATAAAAAATTTATGAAACTAATTATATATTAATATAATATCATAAATGAACTTTCAATTTGATGATACTTACATGCTTCTTCTTCTTTTTTTTTTTTTTTAACAAATAAAGAGATATCATTACTCACGATAAGGAACATCAACTTGCAGTAGTTCCCTAACAAAGAGAGGAGGCTCCTGCCAATATGAAGGACAAGCATAGGAACGTGAGGCTCTTGCCATTGCATGAGCTACACTGTTGGCTTGCCTTCTAACAAGTATGAGAGGGTAACCATCACAATCATTAACTAAGCTCATACAATCAGAAATAATACAGCCAAATTCAGAATCATCTCGACTTGGACAATTCACCTCATCAACCACACACTTCGCATCAGATTCAATCTCTACATTAATCATGCCCATACTAAGCAACCAGCTTAGCGCCTCCTTCAGGCATAAATATTCAACCACTGCAGGACGCAAATTCCCATATAAACACGAAGTAAAGCCAAGAATAAACTGACCTGCAGTATTCCGAAGAACTGCAGCAATACACATCCAATTAGCATCCGCAAAAATAGCCGCATCAATGTTGCACTTCAGCTGTCCTTGACGAGGCGGTTGCCAGTTGACGTCAGTACTGACAGTACCAATAGCTTGTTGGGTCTGCTTTGGACGTGCCTGGGGCAACTCATGCCGGAAAGTGGAGCTCGCTGAAAATTCTAGCAGCTGGTACAAATTCCTTCGTCCACAACCAATTATTCCACTGTCTCCATATCCCCCAAAGCACCGTACACACTTTAGCAAGGCACAATGAATCAAAATTAGAGAACATACCATTCATCCATTCTTGTATCGAATCAGCATAGATATTAGGAACTTGCAATCCCAGTCTCCTGCCAGGACTGCTGTGTAGCAACCGAACAATGAAGTAAAAGATGGAGAAGATGTTCCCCATATTCATGACAAAAAACACAAACATTATCAACATCAACTCCCCTGACATACAGTCTCTCTTTTGTGGACAGCAACTCATGACACACCCTCCATAAAAACAGTTTAACCCTCTGCGGCACCTTAACACTCCATAACTTAGCCCAATCCACCAGATTCTGAACGGATACACCCTGCCAAATCTCCTTACAAGCTACACGGTACCCCAATTTTACCGTGTATAAACACTTTCTATCATAGTGCCAGACTAACTTGTTTCACCTAGTCGACGAACCAGATGGGAGCTTCAAAATCTCAGAGACATCATTAGGATTAAAGCACTCTTGGAGCAGATCCATATCCCAACTCATAGTACCCGGCAGCCATAAATCACTAACAACCAGACTCTCCAAGCCCTCAACTAAAGGCGAAGAAATCTTAAAACCCTCGTTACAAAGCCATGGATCAAACCTTACATTAGTATCCATAACATCCCCGATTCGCCACCTGCACCGCTTGTCCAAGAAAAATTTTGCATTCTACATACTCTTCCATGTAGAGCCCGGGTTAGAGCCCAAACGATCTGAAAAGAAGTTTCCTTCGAGATAATATTTTGCTTTGAAAAGTCTACTTACCAGAATACTTGGGCTGGAAACAAGATTCCACGCTTGTTTCTCCAGCATGGCAAAATTAAAAGAATACAAATGTCGAAAACCCATACCGCCTTCATCCTTCCTAAGCCGCAACTTGTCCCAACTCCACCAATGAAATTTCCGTTACCCATCAGGTTTAGAACTGACGGAGTTCTTTATTTTTCGAAGCTCATCACAAAGAGACACAGGCAACAAGAAGGGTTAATTTGTAAATGATGGTTAAAAAAAATTAGAGAAATAAGGTAAATAAAAAAATATTTATAAAAGTAAAGCAGATTAAAATTTATTTAGTGAAAAAGGGTAATCAACATGTTTATCTCCAGTTAAACTGACGGACGTTACTGTGTAAATTACGCTCTAATAAAAACCATTTACTGTTACGTGCAGATGAGTATTATTCTCGAAATTCTCGAGAATGATAGGAATCTCTGATTTCTACGAGTTAATACATTTTTTTATTTAAGTCATTGGTCAAAATTGTTATTGTAGCCCGCCAGTTAACTAACAGGCGAGAAATATTTTTTATTCTAAATTATTATATAATAATATAATATTATAAATTATAATATTTAAATATTTCATCTTTATTGCAAACGTAAACGAGTCTCATCTCTACTGCAAACAGAAATTTTACTGCTGAGTAGAGATTATCACAGGTAGAGAAAATCTCTGCATCATTTTAGGAATTTCAAGAATGATATTCGTCCAGCAGTTTAACTGGAGGATGAACAACAGTAAATATTTTTTAACGGAGCGTAATTTATATAGTAACCTCTATAATTTTAACACGAACTTGTTAACTATTTCATTTTGCTAAATAATTTTTTATATGCTCTACTTTTATAAATATTTTTTTATTAACTGTGTTTCTCGGATTTTTTTTTTAACCCTCGTTTACAAATTAGCCCCAACAAGAACACACTCATACAATACAACAGTACTGCCCGCGCCACAGACTCAATGAGGACTTCCTTCCCTGCTTGAGAAAGCAGCTTCCCTTTCCACCCAAAGAGCCTATTCTATAGTCTGTCCCGAAGAAAAGCAAAAACAAATATTTTATTTGTTCCAATCAAAGAAGGCAACCCGAGATACCTCCCTGTATTCAAAGGGCTGCATACATCCAGGGCACGCCTTATATCCTTGCGGAGATTCTCATGAACACTAGAGCTAAAGAAGACCCCCGACTTCTGGTAATTTATCGCTTGACCAGAATCTTTCTCATATCTTCTAAGAATATCAATCATAGTAGCACACTCCTGCATATCCGCTCGAAAAAAGAAAAAACTATCATAAGCAAATAATAAGTGCGAGACACTAGGAGCTCGTCTACAAACCTTACACCCATGAAGCATACCCCTACACTCCTGGCTTCTAATCAAAGCTGAAAGTCCCTCAGCACATAAAATAAAGAGATATGGAGATAGAGGATCTCCCTGACGCAATCCTCTAGCTGGAGAAACATACCGCACTCCCACTCCATTAACACAAACACTATACCGCACAGAAGTTACACATAACATGACCCAGTTAACCCAACAAGTGTCAAACTCCATTTGGAGCAAAATTGCCTTCAGGTAACTCCACCTAATATGGTCATATGCCTTGCTGATGTCAACCTTCATGGCCACCTCCCCGATTCTGCCTCTCGTTCTATGCTTCATGCTATGGATAAGCTCAAACGCAAGTAAAACATTATCAGTAATAGTTCATCCTGGGACAAAGGCTGATTGCTCATCTGAAATAAGCTCTGGCAGAAAAACTTTAAGCCGATTAGCCATAACCTTTGCAATAATTCTATACAGAACATTACACAAAGAAATCGGTCTTAAATCCCGCATAGTCACAGGCGATGCTACTTTAGAAATCAAAACAATTGTAGTATCATTTAACCAATCAGGGAAACTACAATTCGACAGCGAAGAACAACAAGAATGGTAAATATCCATACCCAAGAACTGGCCAAAAGTGTTGAAAAGAAGGGGCTAATTTTCAAATGAGTGTAAAAAAAAAAAAAAAAAAAAAAAAGAGAAATATGATAAATTTAAAAAATATTTGTAAAAGTAAGACAAATTTAAGAGTATTTAGCGAAGAGGGCAGTCAAAGTCTATCGTCCGCCAGTTTAAATGGTGGACATTACTGTAGACGAACATTTTTTTTCATTTTTTTATTATTCTGCAAGGCTGAATAATAAAACTTTATAAAATATTATAAAATAAAGTATTAAAATATTTTAAAGTAAAATATAAAATAAAAAAAATATGAATTCATTTAAATTATTTTTAATTATTTCGCCTACTATTATAAGAGACAAATAAATATTTGTCAAAAAAAGTTTAGTACATCAATGAAATATTATCAAAAGTAATAATGAATAAAATTATGAAATCAATTTTATGTTCGCAAATACAAGTGTTGGACACATTTTTTGTTTGAAATTAGTTTATACAATAATAATTTTATATGCATAAACGTAACGTTCATGTATGTAATTAGTTCGCTAGTTAAATTGGTGGACGAGCGAATGTTTTATCATTCTGATTTATAATTTAGCTAGTGAACGAGAGAATATTTGTTATATTTAAATTGTTTCGTCCACCATTTTAAGTGGCGAAAAAATGTTTTTAAAAAATTTAGAACATCAATGAAATATTATAGAAAGCGATGGTTAATATTCGTATGTCAAAAAAAATGGTGAATGTTGTTGTTCATGGCGGATCAACAAGAGAATGATGGATCAAAATTTTTATTATGTTCGTCAGTTAAACTGACGGACGAAATAAAAAATTTTGATTTATATAATCATAAAAATTTAGAAATAATTATAAAAATTTTATTTTATTTAGTTAAGATATATTCCTATAAGTAAAAAATATATATATTCAAAAAGTAAAAAATTATTTTGAAGAAGACAATTCAAAATTTTGAATTATCATCATATGGAAAATAATATGTTATTACGTGTATATCTAAATATTTTTTATTCAATTTCATACAACATTATATATATATATATGTATATATATATAGTTTCATATGAAAATATTTAATTTTTGTTTGAATGATAGTATGTTTGATAATTTTATTCACTATTACTTTTAATAATATTTGATTGACGTGCTAAACTTTTTTTGACAAATATTTGTTTGTCTCTTATAATAGAGGATGAAATAATTAAAAAAATTTAAATGAATTTATATTTTTTATTTTATACTTTACTTTAAAATATTTTAATACTTTATTTTATAAAATTTTATTATTATATAATATTTTATAATAATATATAATAACATTTTCTGCTGCAAGGTTGCTTTGTAGCAGAATATGCAAGATTTTATTATCTTTATTCGTTCGGCAGTATAACTGGGGGACGAACAATAAAAAAATAAATAAAAAAAAATGTTTGTTTATAGTAACACCCGCCAGTTTAATTAGTGAACGACGAACTTTAACTATTCTCTTTGCTAAATACTCTTAAATTTATCTTATTTTTATAAATATTTTTTAATTTATCATATTTCTTTAATTTTTTTTTTTACACACATTTGAAAATTAGCCCGAAAAAAAGCTGGGTTAAGCCCGTCAGGCCCTGGCGACTTATCATGCATCTGAAAAACAGCCTTCTCATGACTCATCAATTGTGAACGGCGCAGTAAGGGAAGCATTCAAGTCTTGATTCACAGTAGGCGTTATATACCCCACATCCACATAGCCCACTCCATCTTCATGTGCAAACAGATTTGAAAAATAATCCTCTGCCACATCCCCAATCCTTTGCTCATCCTCTACCCATTGCCCCGTGTCATCTTGCAACAATAAAACACAATTTTGACGCTTCCTAGAAGAAGCAACTGCATGAAAATATCCGCTATTACAATCTCCATCCTTTAGCCAAAACTTCTTGGCCCTCTGCAGCCAAAAAGTTTCCTCATGCTGCAATAAGGTGGTTATATTATCCCGCACCCTCATAATATCATCTTTACCTGCATCGGTCTGAAGTAAAATGGATAACTCACGTTTATTCTTTACGACTTCATCCCGAAACTGGCCTCGAAAACGTTTACTCCAGGCAACCACAATAGAAGTGCAATCCTAAAATTTTTCAAGCAGGGAATTTGTACCAGAACCGTCCCACGCTGACTTCACCACTTCATGGAAACCAGGCTCTGCTAACCACCAATTTTCAAATCTGAATTTAAAAACTTTCGTTCTGTGAACTGAAAGACAAGTCGACAGCTCTAACGGATGACGGTCAGAAACCGAAGTCACTAAGCAAAGCAATCGAGCTTCAGGGAACTTAGCCAACCAAGCTGGCGAGACAATCGCCCTATCCAATCTCTCCGCCAGAAAATGATCGGTGCCTCTACCTCGTTCCCATGTCATCCCATACCCTTCAAGGAACAAATCTTTCAAATCACACTCCGCTACTACTTGTCTGAAGCCTCTAAAGAGCCATTCTGGATGATCCCCACCACCTCTCTTATCCAAGGGGCTCAACAAATCATTAAAGTTCCCTATTACACACAACGAAAGAGTAGAAGAATTTAACTGCTGGAGAAGATCCCACATTTCTTGCCTCCTGCCCGGATCAGGATGACCATAATAACCTGAACAACGCCAACTACCACCATATACCTTTTCAATGCACACGTCTATATGATGCTTCGAAAAACCAAGCAAGGTACAATTAATCTCCCTCCGCCAGAAAAGCTAGGCCGCCACTTCAGCCATCACGATCCACACAAAAACACCCCTCAAGACCAATAGACCGCTTCACCTCCTCTATTTTATTCGAGTGAACTAACATTTCTATAAGAAAAATAAACTGTGCATTACGACTTCTAACCAAGTCTTTAAGTGCAAGTATTGCCCGTGGGTTGCCAAGCCCACGGCAGTTCCAGTTGAGACCAATCATTGCGTCCGACGGAACTCATTATTAAGGCTGGCCGATATAATCATTTCACTGGTATAAGCACCAGTCTGCTGCTTTGAACCACTACTTGTTTTATCCTCACCTTCACATATTTCCTCTTCTGTTATCATATTCATGGCCTCGGTCAAAGCCTCACCCGCTCTTCTCTTTTTACGATCATCAACCAGTACAAGGCCCTGCTTTTCTTCATTAGCAACATATTTTGACCCCAACTCTAGCCCATTTACACTGCTCGCTACTTTATTTGCATGCAGACGTCCCCTATGCACATGCACCATCATGGCCGATTTGGACGTAATGTGATTATCGCCAATATTCCCAGCTACCATTATCTCTTCATTGGAAGTTGAAATCCCATAATTAGCGCCATAAATTTCCTCACCATAACCTGATTTTATCAATCCTCGCTCCTCCAACTCTCCTGTCTCATCACGCAACCACCGCTCACCACTATTCCCAGTGTTTCTCGTCGTCGGCGCCTTTAACCAAGGCCCCAATTCACGCTTCAACTCATGTGCAGGTACTTGGAACCGAATTGCACAAAAATTTTCTGTATGATCAACCATACCACATAGGAAACAAAAACTAATAATCTTCTCATACTTAAATTGAACCAAGCACCAGTCACCACTTTTCTTTTTGATCTTCTTACAACGCTTAAGAGGTTGACGTACATCAAGAAGCACTCTGAGCCGTATATAGCTCCTCCAAAACCCCACATTATTATTACAGTCATATTCCAAGAATTGTCCCAGAAAATTGCCCAATTGTTGTTCCACATTATACTGCATATATCCCACTGGCAAATCATATATCTGCACCCACACAGGAATGTGAAACAAAGGAACAACTGATGGCACTTCTCCTTGTTGGAGATCGTGAAGTGCCAAGATATGGCCATCAAACAGCCAAGGGCCACCCTCTAACACTCTGTTCAAATCTATCTCATGGAAGAACTGAAACAAGAAACGTTGATCAGGCAATTCCTTCGCAAATAACCCCTTCCCTGGTCTCCAAAGTCTTGCTTGTCGATTTCGCATTGAATTAAAGTGTATAGATCGGTCCGTAACAAAACGTCAAACAAGGCAAAACTCATTAAAAACGGCAGATCCTTCTCCCTCCCCGTCATCGAGCTCCAACTCCTCCTCCTCCTCAACCGATAACGAAAGCGAGGATACATCTCTCTCCATAATAATGACAGAAACAATATAAACTTATTGCTGTGAACAAGAAAAACACTACGCTCCCCACAAGCGAGAGAGAAAAAACCCTAAACACTCATGAAGAGAGAAAGAACCCTCTTTGTTGCCATGGAGAGAGTTAGTAATATTGTTGACGGTATTTACTGTATTTTAACATGCTTCCTTTTTAAGAATATAAAATCTGAACTCGAATTTCAATTAAAATTAAATTAAAAAGCATAATATCTCATGCAATATATGATATATTAAAAAAACAGATTTCTTTATTAGTGATGTTATAATCCAACCGTTGAACACATGCAATAATTAAAATCAAATGGATTTACTGATTGCTAATAACTTGTTTTTTTATAAATAAAGGAGTCTTTCGTTAATAAAAATTAGTAAGTATAATTTGTAATAAACAAGTGAACTTGATTGTGTTCAAAAAATATATACAAATTTTGTTCTAAAGATAAATTTTTCCTTTGAGATTCATTAATTGTGTTAACAGAATTATTGTATACAATATTTTGGTGACTGTAATTGACATATCAACAAGAAATATATTTCACTCGGCTGCTATATTGAGTTATAAATTAACTTCATTGTCATTTGACGAATTGTTAAACGAATATGATCTTTTGAATACCAAATTTAAATTCTTTTTTACTCTCATGATGAAAAATAAACATACTCTTATAAAGGAGGACAAGCAAACTTCTATCAAAGGAGACAAAAAAAAAGTACTTATAATAATTCATCAACAAATTAACAAATAACTATGAAAAATAAATCTAAAATAGATTTTCAACAAAATAACTTCATTTTCATTGTTGAAAGACTTTGATTTATTTGTTAATAATGAAACTTTAGCAGTTACTGAATCTTCTTTCATGCATTTTTGATTTGCTATATGTTTTTTCAAATTTAATATTAAAAAAATATAAGAGATTTTATTATCAAAATTTATAAACTTTAACTCATTCATATAAATAAAATAAAAAATAATTTAATTATTTATTATAATTAAAAAATTATAAAAGAAAAAAAAATGAATGGATAACGACCGAATAGATTGAGTTGGGTACTTTCAATGACAAAGAAAAAAGAAGAATAAAAAAAAATATCCCTATAGTTGGCTAAAGTTTGAGTTTTATTATTTCTTCAAGAATATATCAACCTGCTTTTAGCTTTTACTTTTCGTAACTGATTATCACGGCCGCTACTGATATTTTATTACACAAAGCGGATCTTACCTGCTCAATTAATTAAATATAGTGGTGGTTTTTCTTTTTATAAAAAAGAAAACAAATTAATTTTATGTGCCTAACAATGGACCACGTATCGGTCATTATGGCTCATCAATCATGTACTAGAAGAACTAGATTGCTTTTAAAAACAAATGTAGGAACAGGAATATATGATGCTTAATTTATTATACCAGATAATGCAATCACAGTGGCATTAAGACATTTCATTTAGTAGATTAATATAATTATCATCTCATTGGTACAGGTACACACACAAATATATATGTATAAAATTTTGGGGCAATGGAGGGCATCTTGTCTTAATGGAAACAACTTGCCGAAAAGACTTCACAAGAATGGTAACAGCAATCGAACTGTGGCCAATATCACCCACCCACCACAACCACAAGAATTTCGTATATACAAGTAGTAATCAAACTTCCATGTCTCATTTTCTATGTGACAAACTTTGTTTTACGTGGTTGGAATTCGATCGGCTGGATGTCCTAGTCGCTTATGCCAAATATCAGATGATGCGCGGGTTCTGAGAAATGCAACGCCAGACTCTGCCTTATTCTTACTCCCCCTTAATATTTGAATTTGATTGGTGTTTACTTGTTTTATTGTTTAATTGTTCTTGTAGGTAATTCAAAATATAATTGTTTTGTCACCATTGAATTGGTTGTTAATAATTCAATGTTTACCCCCACAATATGTGAGAGATCGTAAATTTAAATTATAAGCATGTTATTTCTCTATAAATTTTACATACAAAAAAATGTTTATTTTAAATTTTATAATATAGTTTAGATTTATGTCACTTTTATCATTCTACCTGATAATAGTTGCCATAAATGCAAAAATTTTATTTTGGAGAGCTTGTTTTGTTGCAGAACAAAACTCTTCATCCTAAGGAAATCATCAACCGCTTAATCAGTTAAATTATCCGTATAAAAGAGAATGTGAACGAATGTCTGATAAGGGGTTGATAAAAACTTTTTGACCTTTTAAGTCAATGAAAAATTAAATTATTGAGTAGGCGATGATACACTTTATATTCAAGATACATTTGTAACAAAAAAATGGATTGAAAAATGAAGACGAAACTACCTTATATTAGATGATGGAGTTCACCTTTTATATTTACCTGTGATAATCTCTCAAGTTAATTGGTTATAATGACATTAGGCTGTCAAGTGTGGTGTCACTAAGTGAATATGATGATTTTTTTTTTTTTGTTGAGATCAGACTGAATGATGATTATAATAGCTCAATTTATAGTGGTATCAGAGTTTAAAGTTGTAATATAAGATTAGTGAAAGCGAGATTTTTTCTAGTAAAGGAGAATAATTCTGATTTATGAAATATTAAATACAAGATTATTACACATATAAAAAATTAAATATAATCCATGATAAATCATATTGATACCAAGAAGTTGAGACTTATTCGAAAAGTGATGATTTTTTTTTTTTTGTAAAAACACAACCATATTGACAAAACATTAAATTGTACATAACAATAGAAAATATGTTCTACTTGATAGCTATATTAAGTCACGACTATATATTTTTATCTTCAAATGAGTCGAAGGTAAAAGCAAAATATTTAATTTATATTAGATTTAGTTAAATTGAATCATTATGTTGATATGGGCATATTAAAATTAAATCATTTATTATCATGTGTTAAAAGATAACTGATTGTATTTCGAGATCAACATCAAACAGTAAATAAAATTTTTTTAAGATAAATCATAATTAGATATGATCTGACATGTTTGATGGTTGCATGTACAAAATAAAAATCAGGAAGAATCTAATAGTAGTATTATATATTAGAGTTGATTAACCTGTGCGACGTGCATGCTCATTCGGCAAGCTAAAGAACAAAAGAAACAACAAAGATTGCATCCCTAGCGATTTCCACTATGTTCTTTCACTTTTAAAAAGGTAAAAAAATGCTAAAATTAGCTGAATGTCCATTTAATCACTCTAATCGCTACCTATTACTTCCGTATATGCTTTTAATAATAATACCATTTATGGCCCCATAATGATGATATTGCATTGTTGTTATATATGCCGGAGTTATACGCACAACCCTACAAGTGGGACATATATATGCTATATGGTTTCCTGGAATTTCTTCAAAATCTGATGGGGTAGGGATTCCTCCCTTAGGCTTAGTGCGTAGGGTTGCATGAATAATTCCAGTTGCTATAGCAATTTTGGGAATTTAAACCGCAAAAGTCAAAACCATTATGGAATGAGATCAATTAGAACCTATATTTCCAATAAATAATACAGCATGCATGGTTTTATCATGCAAATAGTTATCAAATACTAGTAGGTAAGAGTGTAAAGATGTTCAATAAATTAAAACCATAATTGTCTCCTTCTTTCTGTAATGTGAACACCATTACTTACTTCATTCTGTTTGTGAATATGTCGATCCCTTTCTTTCTATAAACAAACATCAACACATCATGCCTCAAATTTTCAATTCTTTTAATAAAATTTAGTGTTAATTAAAAGATTATGTAGTACTGTTTTGTCAAGTAATTTAACTTTCATATGTTTTCCCCAAAAAAAATTTCATATGCTTTATCTGTAATTAATTTTTCTTAAACTGAATTAAGTTATGATATATAACAATGTTTTAAAAATCAGAATTAATTGACCGATCAAATCAATAAAATTAATAATCGAATAATTGACTAATTTAATTAGATTCAAACTGATTTTAGATTTTTTTATTTAAATATTATAAGTATATTTTTTATTTTATAAATACTTTTTTATTTTAAAAACACTGATACATAGTATAATTAAAGCGATCACTAAGGAAATTTCTATGAATTGTAGTCTAACTTACCTTTTTTCGTCCATTTTTTTAAGGAAAAGTTATTTGTAAATCAGATTGAATATGGGCTTAATGAGCCCAAGACTGTAAGAAGCTGTCTATTTACAAAAGATGACCCAGAATCGATGCTATAATCAAATATGAGATCTGCTTTTTCATAATTTCATTTCATGTGGCTCCTCATATTTTGCCTATAGGAGGTGTATCCGAACTAATCATCTTCTAGTCTCTTGAGAATGAGATAGCCTGAAGACCCAAAAAGTGGGGGTTAGGTTGAACCTGCAACAATGAGTCTCAGGGTTGCAATGCTCAACTCTTTTGGCTACATGTCACTATCTGATTAGGACAAGATGTTAATATTATCCTAATCATTAGAAATAAGGCACAAAATCTCTCAAATGAACTTGGCATACATAATGTGTGGTAAAATGTTATTGTATATGATGGTCATTTGATCGCTGAAGAGGGTAAATGACCTGTCAAAGGGTAAGTAAATGTGAGCTTAGAGAATTATATCCTCCACAACCACTCCGATACTTAAGTTAGTAAGAGAATTTTAGGTGCTTGAAAGCTTAAAAAACTTGAGAATTAAAGTAAATAATAGAAAACTCTAGTAAAAATGTACTTTTGTTGCATAAAAGATGATTATTTATACACTTATAACTTCTAGACTCTTTACAAATAAGTCAAAAATATTATTTGTTGGGTTTGTCGTTACCCTTCCGAGTATCTCGAAAAATTATGTATTGTTTAACTGTCATTTATCATCTGAAAGTTGTGGGTATAACTGTCTTTCGCCATTCCTTATCTGCTAATGATTTTTCAAACACTATTCGGTGTTCAGTTACACAATGCTCAATATCTCAATGGCAAATACCTTTCATTTTGAGGACACGTATCCTTGCTAGCAGTGTTCAGTTAGATGAACGTTATCACTAGTCCTCCCAAAAAGTTTTACTTCTTAGCATTTATATCAGGTATTTCCTTCAACTAAAGCATTGAATCAACCTTAGTGACATTCGTTTTTAAATGTTGTTGTTTCTTCTGTCTTTTTAGCTATCGTGCCGCTTCGAGTTTCATGTCAATTTGGAGTCCTGGTGTGCCTGTTGGATTCTGCATTTAATATGGGCATGACTATTGACGTATTTTCGTCCTCTATATAAGGTATTATCAATTTTTCTTCTCACTTTTGCTACACTTTGAAATTTCTTTGCTAATTTTCTTCTTTGTCTTTTGTTGCGCCACCATTCTTATAATCCTCTGCTTCATATACTTTAGGGTTATTTCTTTTTGCTTCTTGCATTTTCTTTCTTTTTCTTCTCTTCAAAGTCATGGATGAGACTATTGAACAAGTTTTGGCAAGCTTAGAAAATACCAGAGTTCTATTAGGGTTAAGGATTTGGACCTCTTTTGAGCCCTATACCAGATACCAGGCAAATATCAAAAATCTTGTTGTCCACCAGAGTATAGGATTTCATATCACATTGATGCGAAAATTATAGTGGTGTATTAGGAACAACTGGAGGTAGGACTTCACTTCCTTCTTCATCCTGCTCTCATAATTTTCCTTTTCATTTGCTCCTTTCCCCTTACCTAACTTCACTCGAACGTCATTAGGATCTCGTATAGTTTAATCGAGATCTGTCAGATAAAGGGTCTTAACCTTACCATTACCTATATCCAATACCTATATCACATTAGCCAAAGACCCAGTGAACCCTTTTTGGCCTTAACTGTTAAGGCAGGGTGTAAGTTTTCTTCCTCCCTTCCTTTTTAAAGGATTGGTTGGACAAATTCTTCTTTATTCATTATTCTTTAGACTTAGTTAATCTTCCTAAAAAATTTATAAATAAACCTTTTGCTCCTTCTCCTTGTTAGCAAAGATGATGAGAACTTATTATCCTAAATCATCAGTGAATGCTCAAAGGTTTAGCCTTCATGAAACAAATATGTTCATCAATTTGTTCGTCATCGGACCCAAGTTGCACAATTTCCTGTTAGGCAGTTAAAGAGTGTTGACTAGTTTGAAGGGGAGATCGAACCCTTTGGTCCTAGCCCCAAGAAAAGAAAGACTGAAGGTATTTAACTTTTGTTTCTGTTCTTTTATACTTTACTAATATCGACTAAATTTTATGTGATGCGGGTAAGATGGAGTTTCTCAAGAACGTTTGGATGGATCTGGACGTTGAGGATGATGTATTGGACATCTTACCTTGAGGTGCCAAAGGTGATTCGATTGCGGAGAGCATCCCACCTCCTTAAGCAAAGCAATGAACGATTTTTATCCGCGAACCCCTTCCTTATGCACTTGTCAAGAAAACTCCTCCTGCTGTTGCTTTAAAAAATAAAGGCAAAGGCAAATTGATGAAGAAGAGAAATAAAGGGAAGAAGTGGAAAAACCTTTTTGCAGTGGAGGAAAGCGACTCAAAGGATGAACTAAGGGGTCAAGAGAAGATTACAGCACTGCAGGCCTTGGGGGAACAATTTTGAACCCGAAGAAATGGTTAGAGACAAACTTTAATGGCACTATCTAGAACTTTGCTAATTGCAATAAGTTTTTAGACTTAGAGGATCTCCAGCCTAACAAATAGGAATGTTTGTTATTCCTTTTGAAGACTTAGAGCATACAAGAGTTGTGTATATGCTTCAAGGTCTACAGGTGTTGAAGGAAAGCCAGAGATGAAGACGTACAACTAAAGAGTTTTCTACTATAAATATTGATTGGGTTTTATCTATATCTTTGATACAAATTTGTTTGCCTCTATCTTACTACTTTAATTATGAATAAGTGGCTCAGGGCAGCATGATTGAGTTATTTGAGACGCACAAATCTGAGTTGGCCACCGTTCACAATAATTATGCTTTAGAGTTGATGAATGAAAGACTCTCGGTGACAAAATTGAACAAGACAATGACTTAGAGGGATGCAGAGATGGCGAAAAAAATGAGTTGTTAAAGAAGAAGGATAGTCAATTGAAGATCGCTTGCCCTGCTATACGGGGTCTACATAGTTATATGTAGGGTGCCATTAGTATGGGCAAAGCTAGGGAGGTAGACACGTCGGCCTTGTTTTCCTTGGTTTTGACTGCATATGGGTAGACAATGAAAAGGGTTCTGGAACAAGATCACCCTGAAGTGGATTTCTCTAAGCTCAAACGCAAAGACCAGAGGAAAATCTATGACGGTTACACTATTAGCATTAAGAAAGATAACAATGGGAAATTAGTTTTTGATACTCCATATCCCATTATTAAGTTCCACCTGAATGAGAAATCCCATATGGTAGGGGTGTGATGGTTTTTAGACCCAAGGGACATCGACTTCTTGTGGCAAATTGGAAGCAACCTTATTCAAGATGGTAAAGATTGCTCCTCTAGTTGTCATTCTGGATGGGGAAGCTCAGAGTAGTCATGTTCCCTCATCTTTAGCTGCCCTCACATAGGAGGTTCCCGAGGAGATAATGGATTTGAAGGGTTCCCTTACTTTAAAAGAAGAGCTAAATAAAGAGGATCATTTTCCCAAAGACCCTAAAGAAGCACCAACTGTTATAGATCATCCTCCTTCTTCACCAAAATTATTGTGCTTCTCATTGTATTTTGTAAACTCTTTTATAACAAATAATTTTTGCAATGAATAATTTTTATCTTCGTTTTTTATTTACTTTCCTATTTTCTTATGATGAAAGGACAAGTAACAATATATATAAGCTTGTATAGTTATACTTGATAAACTTATAATTGGTCCTTTTATGGTGAACGAACCCCGAGTCGAAATGCTTTTAAGTTTACAACCATAAATAAGCTTAAGTATTTTTAATAAGAAATACTTAATGTAAAGATATTTAGCAGTATTCAGTTGATGAACAACATAAGTAATAAGTTATACTTAGTGTAAAACTTAATAAGTTTTCTTACTTTGCATTGAGGTGGAATGGCTTCATAACTGGATTCTTGTAAAACTAATCATACAATGAGGTATCTATCTTGATCATGCCCATGAATTGTTATTAGAAGTCTTTAATTATAACATATATTTTGTGGCTTTAGGAGGGAGAGCTAAACCCATTTCTCTTTTTTTTTCTTTTTTTTTTTTCTTCTTTTTTATAGTTGTTTAGGTTAACCGAACCTATACATTTAAAGTGATTTTAAATTTTCACCTAACAGAATTTTATGGCTTTATTAGAAGAGTCAAACCCTTTACTTCATAGAATTTATGGTTTGATTAGGTGAATCAAACCCTTTCATAAATATAATGAATGTTATGGCCTTTTAAAGGGGCTAAACCTTTTATGCATAAGATGTTATGAAATACCTCTTTATTGATAGTATTTGTGAAGATTATCTACATTCTAAAATCTAGGCATTACTTTCTCTTCTAATGTTGTTAACTGGTAAGCTTTATTTCATGTCACATTTTTTAGTAGGTATGAGCCTTCCCAATTAGCTCCTAGTTTTCCTACCCCATCATCTCCTTTTCCTATTTTAGCTTTCCTAAGTACAAAATCACCTTTCTGAAAAGATCTATGGCAAACTCTCTTGTTATGGTATAAAATAACCATTGCCTTATATGTTGTTGTGAAATGGTTATTTTTTCCCTTCGCTCTTCAAGTAGGTCAATGTTCAATCTGATTCCTTCATTGTTAACCTCTATATCAAAATGTTGAACTCTAGGGTTACTCATTTCGATCTCTACTAGAACCACTGCTTCCATACATAAGCTAGGCTAAAGGGTGATTCTTTATGGGCCCTTGTAGGGATTATTTTATATGTTTAAAGAATGTGAGATAATTCTTTGGCCCAGTCTCCTTTGGCTTCGTCAAGTCTCTTCTTTAGCCTATTGAGGATTGTTCTATTAGTGATTTCTACTTGCCTTGGTTGGGGAATGAGCAGCTGAGGTAAATCTTAGATTGATGTGAAGATTCTTGTAAAATTACCTGAAGCTATCATAGTTGAACTACTTGTCATTATCAGTGATGAGAGTGTTGGGAATGTCGAACCTGTAAATTATTTCTTTCCAAAAGAAATTTTCTACCCTTTTTGCTGTAATGGTGGCGACTACTTTGGCCTTTATCCACTTGATAAAATAATAAATTATGACAATGATGAACCTCATTTATCCTGTTGCTAGGGGGAAGGGACTAAGGATGTCCATTCCCTAAGGGGTTAATGACGCTAACTTGTTGGACTGTTGGGACTTTTGAGATCTTGTAATGTTTTGACACTTTTCGTAAGTACATACTAATTCTTCTACATCTTTCTTGATGCTTGGCCAACATTAAAGCAGAGCTTTATGGGCTATGACATATGATCCTTTATGGGTGCCACAAATCCCTTCGTGAATCTCCCGAAGAATATAATTGCCTTCCTCCTTAAAGATACATTTCATCCAAGGGTATGTGGTTGACATCCTGATATGAGTATTTTGCAGCTCTTTTTTGCACCTTTAAGGTTGTCATTCAGTTCTCCAGTAATTCTCTCTTATTGATATACTAGATAATTAGTCTCATCCTAACGTCTGGTTCTGCGACATTCAAGATCTCCTCTTCAGCTATGACAGGTTGCAGTTGTTCACCCTTGAGAAGGAAGTGTTGGAATGTCTCTCTCTATTTTGCTGTGGCTTTGGCAATTCCGTTCGCTTCCTTGTTCTCCTCCCTTAGGATCTGAGTAATGTTTCATGCTTCTTCTTATTGAGTGAGTTTATTAAATAAAGATAGGAACCATTTAAATATTACGCTAGATTGTCTTTTTTGGTTTAAAAACATCCTATGACCTAGTTGACGACTTGCATAGAGTTACTGAACACCTGTAGGTCCTCAACTTTTAATTCAAGTGCTAGGTTAATTCTAGTGATTAAGGATTCGTATTTTACAACATTATTTGTAACATTGAATTTCAAAACAACGACAAACACTATTTTAATTTTATTAGGGCTTTAGAAAATCACTCCTGCTCTTACTTCATGTTTATTAGAGGCTTCATCTACGTGCAAAGCCCTTATGTCCTTTGGTGGTTTGTCAGTGTGTTCTTCCCCATAACAAAGTCAATTAAACATTGGGCCTTGAAGCCATTTGGGGTTCATACCTGATGTCATGTTCAGTTAGTTGGGGGGCCCAATGCACTAGTCTTCCTGAAACTATCAGGCTTTTGGAGAACTTTTTACAGAGGCTGAATAGACCTAACCATAATAATGTGTGTTTAAAAATAAGGTCTTAATTTCCCTGTCGAAGTTATGAGTGCTATGATGAGTTTTTCTAGCTTCAAATATCTTAGTTCAACCCCACGGAGGACTTTGTTAATGTAGTAAACTGAAAGTTATTCATCATTCGCTTCTCAGACAAGAACAAAGGCTAATATTTCTTACCTGGCTGTCAAGTACATATAAAGTGTTTCACCTTCTTCTGATCAGCTTATAAGGGGTGGCGAAGTAAGAAATGTCTTGAATTTCTCAAATGTTATCTGACAATCCTCTGATCATTTGAAGTGCTTTACATTCTTCAGGCTCCTATATAATGGTAAATATCTCTTGGCCAAACATGATATAGATTGTCCCAATGTCGCGATCCTTTCGTTCAACTTTTGGACCTTATTAATAGTTCTTAGTGCTTTCATATCGATGATGGCTTGTATCTTTTCAGGGTTCACCTCAATGCCCCATTTAGAAAACACGAATCCCAATAATTTGTTCATCTTAACTCCAAAGGTGCATTTTTATGGGTTTAGTTTCATGTCATACTTGTTCAAAACAGTTAAAACTTCTCGTAGACTATCTGCATAGGATTCATTAATTTGCTTTTAACAATAATATCATCAACATAAACTTTTACATTATTAGTAATTTGATCTTAGAACATATAATTCATCAGCTTTTGGTATGTGGCATCTACGTTCTTGAGACCGAAGGGCATTTTGGTGTAGCAATAAGTGCCCTAATCTGTTACAAAGACAGTTTTCTCTTTGTTGTCTAGGTGCATTGGTATATGGTGATATCCCTAAACTGCATTTAGATAGTTGCACTTGGAGAAGCAAGCAGTTGAGTTTACCAACTGATTAATGTTCTACAACGGGTAGCTATTTTTTGGACACACTTTGTTCAAATCAGTGAAGTCGACACACATCCTCAATTTGCCACTTGGTTTCCTGACCATCATAACATTTTCCATCTAGTCAGGATACTTTATTTCTCTAATGATAGCTATATTTTAAAGTTTAACTATTTCCTCTCTTATGGCTTTTTATCTTTTTAGGGCAAAACACCATTTCTTTTATTTGCTAGGTTTCACCATGGGTCCATATTCAGCTTATGACATGCCATCGAAGGATGGATTCCTCTTTTGGCTTTGAGGCGAATGTCTCATATTCTTCAGAATGACTTAGGTTAGCCATTTGATTGCTAACTGACTTATATTTGTACCATACTTAATCACCTTGTCATTTGAAATCTTAAGTTTAGTTAACTTATCAACTGGTTTCGTTCGCTCTCATTGTTCGAGGTCTGCTGGCTTGGTCTTTAATGCTTTTTCACTTTGTTGCAGGGTTATGTGGTTGCATTCATTTGTCGTCTTTTAGTTCCCCCTTACTGTGATGAGACCTTTAAGTGTTGGTATTTTCATGGTGCAACATCTTATAATTCTACTACCTAGAATTCCATTATAAGGGAACTCTTCATTGATGACATGAAAAAGTTCTTACTATTTACATCAATCTGGATCTTTGATCTATCATTTCAACCATTAAGTGAGTTGTCCTAATGGATTGTAGCTGTTTTTCGTCTAACCCCACAAGTGGCTTGCTCATTCTTTTGAGGTCCATTAGCATTCCTATTATCGCCTTGTAGGCTTGTTCAGTGCTTGCATTAGTCAAACTTCCTCCATCGATTAGTAATCTTTTAACAAGATATTCATTTAGGACACCTTCTACATATTCATTTAGGACACCCTCTACAACTAAGACATCATTCTAAGGGGCATCATTGTGTCCTTGATCTTTTTGGCCAAATGTGATTATTGGGAGGTTTTTATGAATATTGATGAGGAAAATCTTTGAACGTGATCGCTTTCTATTCAATGTGTTAGGTTGGTCTCCGTCCATGATCATATTGATCACGCATGCCATTCTTTTATTAGGGCATTCTTCTGTTCTTAGCTCTTGATCCTCCTTTCTAAGTCTCTTCCCTTTGGTGTCTTTGACAAACTTTCTAAGTGCTCTGGTTTATATGAGTCTTTCCACTTCTTTCTTCAGATCCTAACACTCATGTCTATGATCTTTATGAAATCTACAAAATAAATTTTTATCCCTCTTGATAGCCTTATCAGGGTTTAGCATTCGAGGGTACTGTATGTCAGTACTATTTTACTTAATCTAAAGCAGAATATTACCTCAAGTGTCATTTAATGGTGTGAACTACATATATGTACTGCTCTTCGCTTGGGTGGAGGAAAGGGTATAATTCTATAGGGTTCGTTGGTGAGAACTGTCTGTTCTTCTTTCTTGATTCCTTTTTTAGCTTCTTCATTTTTCGTTCTTCCTTTCCGCTTTTTTTCCTTCATCGAGTTCGATGTATCTCTGAGTTATGGCTACTAGCTCAAAGTATGAGTCAATGGTCTTTGTGTGGAGTTTGTCCTTCAACCTATTAAATGTAGTTCTGCTTCTCATGGCTTCCACGACTGTTTTGACATTAATTGTCTCGATCTTCATAACTTCTTTGTTGAACTTGTTGATGTACTCTCATAGGGTTTCACCCTTTCTTTGCCTACAAGATCTCAATGGACTTGTTTTCTTCTTATGAGGGATGTTAGTAGCGAATCTTAAGAGAAAAGCATGTTCTATCTCTTTGAAAGAATGAATAAAGCTAAGAGGTCATTGAAGGTACCGCCTTTCTACTATTTCAGTAAGGTTAATAGGGAAAACCTTATAGAATATGACATCATAAATTTCATAAAGTAGCATGTTAGTTCGGAAGGTTGACAAATGTATACGTGGATCTCCCATTTCGTTGTACATTTGCATCATTGAAAGTTTCCATTTGTGAGGGAACTTCTCCTCGATGATCTCCCATGCTAGAGACAAAGCTTCTAAGTATTTTTTTTTTAACAAAGACTGACATGACTTTTGAGAGTTCTATTTGAGAATCAACTTCATTATCCATGGTAGTGTTGGTCACCTTTTTGCTAGATTTAGTTGTGACCCCATCCTTGTTCACTGGCTGTATGGTTTTGGAGCCTTGGGGATCCAACAATTGAGGTTGTGGTTCTCCATTATGCTTTCCAAGATTTTCCCTAGGTTGTTATGCATTAAGAGCTACTAGCCATCTACTTATTAAAGTTCTCTATTGTAGCCTACATGGTTCTTACTAAAGTTTCCTGAAACTGTGTTGAAAGCTTCATTTGCAATAGTTGTTGCGTCAGTGATATTAATGCTCGCAGTGTTTGTTGGTGATATGCTTGAAAAGGCATTTTCTTCCTCATGAACTAGAAGAGTGGAGATTGAATTGTTTCTCGTGTGATGGGCCATTATCCACGTTGAATCAAAGGCAAGGGTTTTATTTTTACAAGAGATATGTGTTTAATGACATAAAGGTGGAAGCTTTTAAAGAAAATAATCAATGAAACAGTAGGGAAAGATTTTTTATTTCCCTACAGACGTCGCCAACTGATGGTCATTTGATCGCCCAAGAAGGTAAATGAGCTACCAAAGGGTAAGCAAACGTGAGTTTAGGGAACTATGTCCTTCACAGCCACTCCGATGCTTAAGTTAGTATGAGAGCTTAATGAACTTGAGAATGAGTGTAGATAATAGAAAATCCTAGAAAATATACCTTCATTGTAGTGAAGACAATTATTTATACTATTATAGCTTTTAGACTCTTCACAAATATGGAAAAATAGTATCCATTAAGTTTGTCATTACTCTTTCGGGTATCTCGAATAAGTATGTACTATGTCACCATCATTTATCATTCGAACGTTATGTGTGTAATCTCCCTTCATCAATCTTTATCTATTAATGAATTTTTCGAACACTAATCAGTATTTGGTTACATGATATTCAATCTCTCAAAGGCCAACACCTTTCATTTTGAGTACACGTGTCCCTGCTAGCGGCGTTTGGTTGGACAAACGTTATCAATATAGAACACAGCGTTGAGAACAATGACATTCTGCATATGCAAAGAGAATAGTTTGTTTCACGGAAAAATATTTTCTATATTTTTAATATTTAATATATTTAGAAAATTAGTTAATAAAAAATATTTTTTTATTAATAAAAAATTAAATTATTTTTAAAATTAAGTTATTTTTCAAATTTCGATAAACTTATCTAAATAAAAAATAAATCATATTTTTTACTAATCATTTGTTAAAATATGTTAAATATAAAAAAATATAAAATTATTTTTCATAAAACAAATATTGCCTCAATATAAGAACACTAATTTCAATAGCAGGTTGAAGAATCGCATGTAATTTATTAAGCATAGAGAAGGATGGTGAGGTTGTTGTCTGCTAATAGCCATATGATGGTCAATGATTAATTTTAACAAAAAATAAAATAAAATAAAATAAAATACTGTAGAAAGGGGGAAAAAAAATCTTAAACTGAAGAACTTAGTTGATTGATCAATCTTCAGTTTCAAGTTGTAATAACTTTCAGAGCTTAATAAAATTCTATAGAAATGAACTTTTTACAATGCAATTTCTATCATAGTTTTCAATTTAGTTGGAAGCTAATGTTATGCTTGCTCCTCATTACTCTTTAACAACTTCATATATTATGAAAATATGATATTGGTACATGAAGAAAAAAAATATTAAATTGATGTTGAAGAGTATTAAAATTTTATATTACAACCTCAGGAAATGAATTTCAAGCAAAAGGAGCTTTGCTGGACAACACTAAATCCATTACAGAACATTCCAAAAGCCAAACCCTTATGACACCAACAATTGATTTGCCTTTATAAAATAAACTCATTCATCCATGACTGCAGAAAGTAATGGCCTATTAGAAAAGAAAGCTTCCAAATTGCCTACCACAAGTTGACACAAAGCCATGAAAGATTCAGGTGTAAAGACAGCCCTATGGGGAGATGGAACAACATTATCTAATTCAAATAGTTGTTTAGGAACATCAGGTTCATTCTCAAACACATCCAACCCTGCACCCGCAATTTCTCCTTCCGCCAAACACCGTACCAATTCTGTCTCATCAACGATAGCCCCACGCCTAAAGTTAACAACTACTCCTCCCTCTTATTGATCATGTGGCGGGATTGGTCAGTTAAGGCACAACAAATGATGAGAGTATCGCTATTAGCTGCAAGCTCACTAACACTGGAATAGAATGGGTATGAAACATAGGTCTTTTCCGTTCTTGAATTTAAGAAATAATGCAGCCAAATGCCTCCAACCTTTTGCTAACTTCCAAGCCTATGCGTCCCAATCCTACTATCCCAACTCGCTTCGCTCCCAACTGCAATTATAATATATACCATTAGAATATTAATCTGATGGTCAAGTGTATCTCTGATTATGCAGGATATTAAGAGTTCAATTTCTGATAAAATTTATCTCTTGAGCTCCTTAGGAACATTAGCCTCCTTCTCAAACATGTCCAACTCAGCACCTGCAATCTCTCCTTGGATCAACAACTGCACCATTTCTTACTCATCTATAATAGCCCCGCAGCCAATATTTATAATCAAACCTTCTTTTCCCAGTGCCAATAACACTTGTTAATCATGGGGTAAGTTTCCTCTGTTAATCCACAGCAAAGTATTAGAACATAATAATTAGTTGAGAGTTCAAAAACATTTGGATAACATGGATAGGGAATAGATGGCTTCTTGCTCCTTGAGTTGTATGCGATATAGCAGCCAAAAGCCTCCAGCCTTTTTGCAACTTCTAAGCCAATCAAACATATAAATATATTCCCCTTTTTGCAATCCTTAAGCTAATTCAAAGAGCCCTAAGAAAATAAATAAATAAATATGGGATTGCGATCTTAGAGCCAAGAGCAAACTCTCCTTTGGTAGACCCTATCCACCTCCCCCAGTCTTACATACCGATCAGAGGCAGGAAAACATCAATCAACAGCCCTACAGCTACATCTGCAGCATCTTCAGAATACAGGGTTCCAGCACCAGCGCCAACACTCTTGCGGATATATGTGGTTAAGATCGGCGCTTGTGTTCACAATGAACTGCAGCAACGGTAGCAGCTGGATAGTATCGGTGGTGACTGGATATGTCCCGTGACAGAGAAGATGCAACTTTTAACAATAAAGAACAAGACAAGCAAGAGAGATGAAGAATAATTGGTTCAAGAATCTGAGATAGTTTTATTGAGTCAATGTTTATATAGCAAAACTCCATAACTGAAATGCAAAAAATCTGTTATAATTGGTTAAGAAGGGCGCTTGGCGCCTGCTACTATTACTGTAGAGATTTAGAACAAGCTCCAAATAAACAGCAACCGGTTACAGATGTGTTCACTAATTTTGTATGGTTTACCAAACAGATATTAAATGTTGTATGGGAACATTGTATTACCATTTAATCTAATTTCTACAAAATATATCCACTGATGAATAGAACTGATGTGATTGCAAGAAACAACAGGCATTATGACTTAATCTATGAAACATGACTAATCAACACTGAATTACAGTGACAAACTGTCAAAAGCGCATCTAATAATTAGATAGCTGGTTGAAATTAACGTAAAATTTTGTTTCTTGACTAACAAAGCATAGGTCAGAAAGGGGTTTCACCAATCATTAATCAACATATTCAGAAAGTAACGGTTTGTTTGAGAAGAAAGCTTCCAGATTCCCCACCACAAGTTTACTCAAATCCTTGAGAGATTCCGGCGTGAAAACAGCACAATGTGGCGAGAGCACAACATTGTCCAACGCAAACAACTCCTTAGGAACATCAGGCTCATTCTCAAACACATCCAAACCGGCACCTGCAATCTCTCCTTCCAGCAAACACCTCACCATTTCCTTTTCATCGATAATAGCCCCACGCCCAATATTAACAATAACTCCATTCTTCCCTAGCGCAGACAGGACCTCCTTATTGATCATGTGGAAGGTTTGGTCTGTGAGCCCGCAACAGATGATGAGGGCATCACAATTAGCTGCAAGTTGACAGACATTTTCATAGAAAGGATACGTAACATGTGGTTTTTGCTTCCCGGAGCTGTAAGAAATGAAGCAACCAAAGGCCTCAAGCCTTTTAGCAACTTGATATCCAATATTTCCCAATCCAACAATACCAACTCGCTTGCCTCTCAACTGGAATCACCAATCATTAACAATACACGATTAAAATTCTAATTAGAGATTGTTAATTATATTAATATGAAAGAGAAGAGAAAATGGTAATAATTAGAATCTCAAATTGACCTTAACACCGAGAGCATAGTCCCCTTTGGTGGGCCAAAGCCCTTGCCGGACGTAACGATGGCCAGCCGAAATGTTCCTGAAAACATCGATCAACAAACCAACAGCCAGATCGGCCACGTCGGCAGAATAAACGTTGCCAGTGTTGGCGATTGCAATTCCACGGCGGCGGCATTCAGGGAGGTCAACCTGGTCGAGGCCAGCGCTGGTGGTGACCACAAGGCGCACAGCAGGCAGCAAATGGAGGATGTCGGCGGTGACGGGAGCAGACCCGGAGGCAAGGATCGCCCGCACGGAAGAGGCGTGAATAGCTAAGAATTGGTGGAGAGAGAGGGGCGACTCGTATGCTTTTAGGTAGTGGAATTTCGAAGAGGTGAAGGATTGGTCTCCAATCATTTTAAAAGAAGGCGGGCGCTTGAGAAGTAGTACTTTCGGGAGGTCGTCTTGTTGAGGATCGGTGGATGCCATTTTCTATTTTCGATTTTTCAATGGTGCGAGTATTAGAGTGACGGCAGTTTCCTAACCGCCCTGATATTCGGGCGCCGCAATTATTGCTTCTGCAACTAGATATTACTCTTTATTCCTTACCATATATCACATATTACTTTGTGTGTTTCTTAATAGATATCAGATGTTACTTTCTATATTCTTTAATAAATATCGTTTATTATTTTTACTGATTTATTAAGAATTATATCTAATAAATATTCTTATATATAAAAAAAATTACGTTAATTTCAATTATTAAATTATTATAGATTTTAAAAAAAATTAATTATTATAAAAAAGAAAAAATGTAAAATTAAAAAACTTAATTAATATTTTCATTAATAATTATAATACATCACGTATTATAAAACAAAAATTTCTCAAAAATGATTTTCTATTTTAGAACGGAAGAAATATAATAAATACGAAGATTTTTTTAAAAAAAAAATACAAATGAGAAACATACATCTTGTTTATAAATAACAATTATAATATGAAAAAAATTAAAATTCTCTTAATAAAATAAAAAATAAAAATGTAAAATCAACTTCTCTTAATACATATATATATGGATTAAAGTACTAAATCTATCTTTAAATTTGTCTCTAAATAATAATAAAAGATAAAATAAACTTTTTTGGCAAATTTATCATTGAATTTGTATTTTTTTAGTCAAATTTATCCATGAGCAGTAATTTTGCATATCATTACTTATGTTTAACTCATTTTCTCTCTATGTTTATTGCAACTGCATGAACGAACGAAATTATACAGTTAAGAAACGCATTTAAAAAAATTGAACTTAGATGTACTTAAACAAAAATACATTTTTTCCCAAAATCTAAAAAATCTTTAAGTTCTCAAATCTCAAAAACACAACTTCATTTTGGCATGACGATGTTTTCATGGAATAATAATTATACTCGTTCATCTAATTATAATAAAAATAAAGAGAAATGGGGTAAACAAGAATACAATGATGTGTAAAAATATTGTTTAGGAGTAAATTTAAAAAAATATATAAATTTAGAGACAAATTTGACAAAAAAGTTCATTTTGTTTTTTATTGTCACTTAAAGATAAGTTTAAGGGTGATTTTGGTACTTTAATCCAAATATATGTAGAGGATTCTTTAACAATCAACCCAATCAAAGAGGAAATAAACATGCATCTTAAATGCATCAATTTTCTTCCTAAAATTCCAAAAATTATATATAATTTACTTTAGTTTACCAATTTCATTAATCAGTACAAAAAAAAAAAGGTTTGCCCGACACATTGGGATAGCATTAAAAAAGGAAAAAAGAAGCAAATAAACACTTTATTAGCAAGTCACGCCTCAGCAATCAGCACGTGAATCTAAGACAATGCTTCAAAAAAAAAAAGAAGGCTGCCGAACAATGCTTCAACGTGAACAATTAAAGTCAAGTACAGCAACGGCTGCCCAAGGGAAACATTACGTTATCTAAATTGGCATAATCATCATATGAAAGGGAGCTGGTCATTTAGAGGTGCAAGTCCAGTCCTAACTCTTGAAGCAAGCCACACTCAACAAATTCGAGCAAGGTGGGAATACAACCCAACACCCATCAATGGGCCCATACCACCAACATACCTGAAAAGCTCATATCCAAAAGCGCATTTTCCTACCGTCTCAGTGAAGGATAACTGAAGGAAGAACACAAAAAGGAAGGGGCATGCCACGATCATATAATTTGATGAGGTCGAGTATTCCAGAAATTCAATCAACAACATTTACAACTTCGTATTTTAACATGGACAGATTTTTCAATGAATTTTAGTCGACTCTTAAAAGACTGAAAATAAATTGCAATTAAAGAATTAGCCAAGCACCATTTCAAGCATAAGATGACATGTAGTCCAAAATGAGACTAACATGAGGGAAGGGATTTTAAAAGCTGTGTTTAACTTAACCATAATTACATTTAATATGCTTCATCAAGCAGAAATTCATCAACTAGGAACATAGGGTTCAAAAAGCGTTACACAAGGATTTGGATCACACTGCATTATATCTGCAGCACGTTCAAACTCCTCCCTAAGAACTTTTATGCTGTATTTATCCACCACCCTACCCAGGTCATGAGATATCTCAAAAGGGTCCTCTATGTATTAAATGACGATCATTCCCAACTCTCCTTGTCCAGTCTTTCTCTTGTTTACCGTGTAAATAAACAATGCAGGAAAATCAGCTGCAGCAGGAAGTGTCTTAGTTGAGTTCTATACTAAAATTTTTTAATAACGAAAATTATAGCTGCATAAAAAAAAAACTACCCCGAGTCTTTTGAGAGAATACTTTCTGATATTGTATTGATAATAAACACCGACTCCTCTTCAAGAACAGAGGAATAACTAGACCTAATCACTCACCAGGTCCAGCTGAGCTGGACCCTCATCAGCCTGAGATTGCTTGTCAGATGCAGCCTGCCAAATTCAAACCTACGTTTTGAACAAACCTTACTTAAGTTAATAAAAAGGTATATTCTTAAAGTCGGGCAACCAGTTTGGGATTGGCCATAAGGAAGTGATTTTCTAAGCCCAACCAAGGTTATTAGGAAGACCAAGCTGAACCTACGAAGAAAATTATTTGCACAAGCCTGGAGTTTTTGCAAGACAGGGCTGGCAGGTCTACGAAAAACCATGTCATAAAATTTGGAATCAACATTCCTTCTGAAGATTAAGCAAACAAAAATAATAGCAAAAATACCAGATTGTCATATCACCTGATTATGCTTCCTGTGCGGACTGATATAACAGAATTTGCATAATCATGTCGATATGCCCAATAATTGAAAAAGGCCCACACCAGTTGAGCAATTGTTTCCTTGTTATGGGATCCAAAACCATGAAGCTTTTCCACTTTATCAAAGTAAGCACATTCAACATCATCTACAGTGACAAAGTATGTTGCCTCCATTTCCTAAAAGAAAGAGCATAGCATGAATGCTTCATATTCGGGTACATCAGACAACACCCAATAAAACAAACCTAGACTTTAAGGTTATAACTCATGAGCAGCTGCTAAACTGAAACAAGAACTTCCCCCAAAATCATGAGCAACTGCTAAACTGAAACAAGAACTTTCCTTAAAATCTTCTTGCGTTTTAGTATACACAGTTCATGCTAAAAGGAAAATGCTATCTCACACAAGATATACGGATTCATAGGAGCCCTTAGATTGGTGGAACCCACCACAAATTAATGGAACCCATCAGTTGGACCCGTTAACCCAAGGGCTCCTATGAATTTGTGTGAAATAGCATTCCTCATTCAAATCCATGAATTTGAGAGAAAGGGGGCGAAAGCCAGAGCTTGTGAATAGCAGTAGGTTTTTCTCCTCAGAAATAGGTTCAAAACATTCAGAAGCATATTCCACGCCCATAAACAAGTATGTCTGAATCAGAATGTCAACAATGAATAGAATAGGGATTAGGCACAAGGTATGAAGCTTTTTTAAGAAGTTGAAGACTATGATGATAAAGGCACGCCTATCAAAACACCTAGTTAAGAAAAAAAAAATCAGAATACATACCTGTAAGCATGGAAGAATAACAGGTCTGCGCTGCTGTAAGAAATGAATGCACATTAAAACATACCTGAATGAAAGAAAAATTAGCTTATCAAAATATGAAGGCAGATAAAGATCTTTAAAATCTGTCACAATACATGAACTTTATATGGCCCAGTTTGGAACACCAGTATAGGTGTCAAGTGAAAACTCACGCATAGCTGGATAGTGTTCCCTGATAAGTTTCATTAACTCCTCTCGATTTTGCCCAATGTTTCACTATAAAAGCCAACTGCCGTAACCTCACATCTATCTGTGCGTAATCCCAGAGAAGCTTTGTATTTACAACAGCCAAAACATTGTTTATGCACATGTCACAAGAGATTCCAGTCACTGGATCCATAAGCTTTACAATGGGGACCCTAGCCCGTGTCAATGCCTGCCAAATAGATTTTTCAAAGAAAAGGATTGAATCAAAACAAAAAGGTTATGCGAAAAGTCAACCAAGTGATCATAGATTCCAAGAGAAATAAACTAAGATTAATTAATTTTCTAGAAAATAAAGGACTGCAGATGTTGATGAACCTCTAAAATAATTGTCCACCAGCTACTACTAAACAGAGTGATTGTCATTCAAACCTTACATATTTTCTAACTCATGCTCTTAGTTTCATCATCAAGGAGCAATCCATGGAAGAACTTTATTTCTCATAGAGGCTCAGAGTTAATTCTAGATTATAAGTTGTGGAAAAAAGAAGAATATTTTGGAAGCCCATCCGAAAAATAATCAGCACCAACCATTGCAGAGTTATCTAAAGGCAACAATACAAAACTAGGTTACCTAGAGCACAGAACAGAAATGGGAATGCAAAGCATCCTTTTGGTTTTTCAGATCGCTAAATGGGAACAAAATACAACCATCCAGATTGCATATATAATGAAATCTATGCAAAGAATCTTATGCTGAATTCTAGAAAGAGTAATGATAAACATCTTCTAATCTATAAAGTATAATAGCTTAGTTTCAATTGAAAATGTTCCATTAACCACTTCAATCCTATAAACAAAAAAAAGATCAAAATGCCAAATAAAAAATGTTTTATCTGAGATTTGTGTGACTAATATTCTTTAATTGTATCCCTATGCTTGTTTGCACTTCTGAATGCTGATTTGGGTGCTCCAAAATTGCTAATGTTCCATCATCTGGATCGTGTGATCTGCACATTGCTATTGCTATATTGTGGTAATGTTTCCAAAACAATTAAAAAGGGAGAAACATGAATCTCATTCTGGATGTGCAATGACAGAAGTTGAGAGCATTTAATACATATTTTATGCACCCTTCACTACTCTCATCAGATCAAAGAGGCATTTCCCATAGGAGGAGAAAACACCTTCTTCCACCACCACATTTTTGTTCAGTCAATTTACATAAATTTGACCTAAAATGGTTGTATCTGCCAGCCCCAAATACACCTAATTGAGGAACTAAAATATTAAACGACAACATAACTGGGGAAAAAGTGCTAAATGATCCATATTCTCAATCATGCTTCCTTCAACAAGTTCCTGATAAACAAACTGAAGAGCATATATTTAGTGAAGAGGAGTGTAGATTGCAATTTGTTTCTGTTAAGAAACATATCATATAAAAGGTCAAAATAATCTGATTCACCTGCACATTCTGGAGGTTATCTGATTGCAATATATCTGCCAACTTCAACAACACTTCCGACTTGTTAATGTTAACATCCTCAATGGCAAGGCAAACATCAATATCACTCTTCAACACTCCAAATGAATTGGCACATGAACCATAAAGATACAACCGAGCTTGAGG
>CATIWR010619420.1:0-15502 GCA_949677035.1 Omphalea diandra | reverse complement strand
ATATATATATATATATATATATATATATATATATATATATATATAAGAGAATCATTCAAAGTAGATAGCCTATGTGATATTTCATCAGATCTAACAAAATATTAATCACGGTTATAATTCATCATAAAATATATAATTGAGTAAACAATATTTATTAAAAATAAATATTAATCATCTATTATATATCTTAAAATTTTTATTTATAATTATTCATGATTAAATGTTTTAAATAATAAATATAATCATTTATATATCAAATAATTAGTTTCATAAATGATAAGTTTTTATCTCAGAAAATTAATGAAATCTGAACTAATTGCAAAATTAGTCAATGATTCGCATTTTACGTGATTATAATTTAATATATTATTAATAAAATAAAATATTCATACAAAATATATGCTTAAGTAAGTAATATCTATTTCTAGAATAGATAATATATGAAAACTACTTTTAGTCTTGTTTTATTTTATAGTTTCACTGCAAGAAATATATAAGTTACTGATAGAATTTTTCATCAATAAAAGCGTTCATTCTATCAGTAATATACTTTTGTTGATAGAACACCGACCGATCGAGTCTGTCGACAAATAGTTGGTCGGTAACAAGATATTGACGGAAATAGACATTTGTCAGCAAGATTAACTACGAATCATCTACGGAATGGATGTTGATATTTAAACACAAAAATCCTACTGATTTACCAATGGAAATTACTATCGGTATTTTCATTGGTGAGTCATCAGTACATTTAACATGTGTTATATTTTTTAAAAAATTTCATCATAAATTTGTCAGTATTATTTAATGTTTTTAATCTTTTCGTTGGTATTCCGTCAATAACTTTTCAATCATTTTTTTTTAAATATTATAATATTTTATACTATTTATGATATTAATATTTGCAACATTTATTATATTAATATTAATATTTATAATATTAATTTTATAATATTAATAATATTAAATTGATACAAATATTATTTTACTCTATTTATGATATTAATATTTTTATTATAAAAACTTCAAATAATACCAAAAATATAACAAAAAAAGAAACACACACACACATATATATAATGTCAATGTTTGATGCAAATAAAATTATAAAATTAATAAGTTGTTACACCTCCAAATCGACGAAAAAATCATTAACGTTGTGGGAGGCATCAGAAGCAACAACTGAAAAAGCAGGAACAGTATCTGTGAAAGCAGCAAATGTAGAAGTAGGAGCAGCAGTACTCGGTGGCTAAGGAGGTGGGGCGAATGGCATAGGCATCTACAGATAAGAGGGAAAAGGTATCCTAATTTGTTGGGACACGACATGCAACCAATCCTCCATAGCTCGCATTCGTGAAACGACATAGTAGACATGGGTGTGATAGGATGTGATTCTCTCATCTACTCACCGCAAATCCTCAGTAGAAGTAGGTGGAGCTGAAGAAGTGCTAACACTCGAGAACTCTCTATAAAAACATGGAGTCTGATCACCAATACCATAAATTCAACCCTTAACCTGACCCCTCACAACCAACAGGAAAACCTCGTGCTCGTCGACCTGATGAGGCTCATCAGATCCTGGAGTTGGCTGCGACAATTGCATACAATATCTAGGAATGTTATCTTACATTTTGTAAAGTATGAGATATATATAAATATTAATTAAAAAATTAAAATATAAAATAAGTAAATTATGACTTACATTAACTATCTTGGACCGTGCATCGATAAAAGTCTCCATGTCGTGTTGCTTCGTGTGTGCATACACAAAGACATCGACAAGTTGAACCTCTTATCCCAACTGTCAAGCCTGTTAGGAAGGTAATGAAATAAATTAAAATACAAACTTTAAATGAATAAAATAAATAGTAATTCATAAATGTGAAACATTTTCTTATCAATCGTCTGACGTGCTCAGAATGGGGGACAAACCCCACTGTGTGCCTAGATAGACTTGAGCCAAGACCTCTTTTCTTGGTCCATCTGTTTAGGTTGGCTTGACAAGACACAACATGAACATGTGAAGAACTCCATTAAGTCTGCCAGTGATCTTAGGTCTCATCAACCACCCAGATCTCTTTCCCTTATGCTTCAAATCATAAAGCATATCATTGTACCTCAAAACAACCTTCTTAAAGAAGACTGTCTGGACCAAGGCATTAATTGTCTGATCCCACTAAAATTGCTTTTGTACAAATAATAAACACACAAAATTAGGAAAGAAATAAAACTTATTTTTTAAATATTAAACTTAGAATTCTAAATAGTACTTACCTTGAACTCCTCCTATTATAAGGTCTTTACAGACTATGAGACCTTCTTCCAGGTGTAGCCATCATGATTAATTTTTTGCTTGGAGATCTTTCAGCATGCACAAGAATATCTATCAGATGGATATAAACTACACAAAATTAAAAATAGAAATTAGTTATACAATTAATGAGATAAAAAATAAGAAAATAAATAAAAAATATAAAAAAATAATTATTACATACCTCCCGTGTTGTAAAGAAATATAAAGTCGCAACTCAGGAGCAGGAATTGTATATCTCATCCTGATATGTCGATGTCGATGGCGTAGATGGAGTTGAAGAAGTATCCTGAGTAGGGGATGGAGCAAGGGATGAAGCTGAAGGAGAAGTCAAACCACTAGGTGAAACTGACGTCAAGGGAAGTCCAAACATTAACGTTGGTGTGCTAGATGGTGGAAGTGGTGGCACAAGTGACCTGCGATCACAGGTACGTCCTCTACCTGTTGTACCTCCTTAGAACGATGTACTCGAATCACTAGGCATACGATGTGTCATATATATATATATAACATAATGTATAAATAACAAATTTGCAACATATAAAATTTCTATTCAAATGTGTGCGCTAATGTACTTAAAAATTAAATAAACTGAAATTTTGATTTACTCTTAATTATCATACTCTATATCACCTTCAGACATTATATCTTCTAATGATTCAGATTTAGATTGTAACTCCATTTCATCATCAAACTGAATATCTTCATCTTCATTATTTAATTTGATGAACGACACATCCGGATCATTTAAATTTCCTTGTGGCTCGTCTTCCATAATTTCTATAAGAGACCAATTTTATTTCACATCCTCTTGAAATGGAGCTTGAGACGATATTTGAATAATAGATTTATCCTTTATTTCAACAAATGATCAAGTTTTGATTTTGATTATTACCTATCAATCAACTTTATCTCATCATAAACTGGGATAAGGAAGATAATTCACTTGACAAGCTTGCATCGCCAATATAAAAGGTTCATATTTGTTAAACTTGCGCTTGTGGTTGATTTCAATAATATTGTAATTTGAATGCACTTTCATCCCAACATTAGGCATCAGATCAAATTATTCACATTTAAACAAAATGGTTCCTTTGATTGAAAGTGCAGGATACTCTAACTTTAGCACCTCAATTAGTCGACTATAATAGCCATGTACATTTTCACTATATTTTGAACCCTCAATACTAACTCCACTATTGATTGATACCCTATTGAAACCATATTTTTCAATGTGAAACTTGTATCAATTTACAAAGTAAATGGGATATATAGTCACTTCACGTAATAGACCTTTTGCAAGATTTACAATAAATTGATTTGTGATTCTATTTGTTGGATCTTTTACCTAAAAAAACAAAACAACTCATTATATAATTATTGTTATAAAATTTACTGTTATATTATTATCTAAGTTGTTCTCACATATTACTCAAACCAATATCAAAATTTTGTCTCTAACTTTCTATCAATATCATTGGTGGATATATTGGGAAAAATGTACTTTAACATGTTAATGTATAACCTCCATAAAAATTGCACAACCTCATATTAGTATTTTTTAATATTTGAATAGTATTTTTAGAAGTACAAAATAAAGAGATGAAATAAAAGTAAAACTTACTCGACATATTTAGTTACTTCAGGCAGTTTAGAAGAATATATATATATGAGTTGCGTGATATTCTTCTTTTGTCAACATTATGTTTTTGGGTCTGCTAAATGGTCTACTTGGATGAGTAAATATTGATAAATTCCCTAGACTATTGGATATTTCAAAGTTTATACCATCATCATTTCGAGGTACTTCTATGTGCCTTTTATACACATGTGATATGAAATAATATAAGCAAAATGATGATACTTCTTCAACTAAGTATGCATTGCATACAGAACCTTCAACCCAAGCTTTATTCTTCACATTATTTTTTAAATGTCAAAGAAATCTACAACATATACCATGTGATAGATTAAAAATGAATGGATTGAAATTATTATAAAATGTAAAATAAATACTTTTGCATTTAATGTATAATGACTTTTCATAACAAACAACTTCAGCTTGTGTATATTGACGCATTGAGCCATATTAGATACAAACCCGTTTGAAAATCTAATATTCTTGAGTCATTCACATAATACTTGTTTACTTTGCTTATCAAGTGTTTTGCCTTTGGATATTTTTTAGTTGCATTATCTTAATGTAGCTTTGGATGACTATAAAATAACTTCAACTCTTCTTTAAATTAGACATTATCTTTAGATTTTTCTTCTATATTCATCATTGTATTAAAAATATTCCTAAACACATTATTCTCAATATGCATTACATCTAAGTTATGTCTTATCAAATTGGTACACCAATAAGGCAAATCTCATAATATACTTCATTTTTTCCATCCACATCTTCTTTGTTTTGTTATTTGATTATTAACATATTTGAACCCAACTTCAATTACCTTCATTAATCATAATTCAATGATTTCCTCTAGCACATCCATTCCTCACCTTATAAGTGGAGCCGAATCTTTCACTATTCAATTCTTAAGAAAAGTAATTTTATTTCATCATAACGGATGATCAAGCTGTAAGAATTTGTGGGCATTATTAAACAAAGATTGTTTAAGACTGTTTATCTCCATTTGAAAGCGTGAATGCATTAATATGTTCTATGCAATATGGACAAGCAAGTCTGTCTTGCATACTCCATCTAGACAACATATCATAAACAGTAAAATCACTAACAGTCCATAACAAATCAGCTCACAATTGAAAATTTCGCTTTGTTGAAATATCATATGTCTCCACACCAATTTCACATAACTTTTTCAATTCTATAATCATGGGCCACATGAATACATCCAACTTTTATTTAGGATTGTTAAGTCCTACAACCATAATAGAAATAAACATATATTCCTACTTCACACACATCTAGGGTGGCAAATTATAAGGGTTAGAATAATTAGCCAACATGAATATTGTTGTCTAGATTGGCTAAAAGATTGAAACCTATCAGTGCATAATCCAAAACACACCTTTTGGATTTCAGATGCAAACTGTGGATTCATTCTATTAAAATGCTTCCACACAAAAGAATCTGAATAATGTTCTATCACACATTCATCCTATTTGTGCTCAGCTTGTCATTTCATATACGCAGTTGCTTCAGAAGTATACAATCTTTGTAGTCTCGACGTCAGAGAAAAGTAATACATCTTCTTATATGAAACTTCTTTTTTAGATGTACTTGATCCTCAAGACATGCACTTATATTTAAGAAAATCACGAAACTTGTATGTCCTTAAGTCACTGTTATGACCCCAATATAACATGCAATTATTCTTGCAACAGTGAATCTTCTCAACCAGAAGACTTATTGTATGATCCTCAGGCAATGACTTATTGTACAATTGTATAATATCGTTGTAACACCTTTTAGATAAATGATGTTTCTACTTGATATTCATCAGTTGTGTAATCGAAGATAGGTTGGAATGTTTTTCTCAAGTAGGCGACAATTTCTCATTCGCTGCAACAAACATATCATACAACTTATGAGAAGTTGAATTTGGAGCTTCACTGATTCCACTCCGATCAAACTCTGGCCCAACTACATCCATTACCATATTATGGTATGTAGTAGATTTTGATTCACTTGGACATACATTATCAACTAGAACTTCAGGTTAATTTGCAACTGATGTTCTAGAACCACACATTTCATTGTGTAAATACTATTTGTAGTACCCAACAACAAACCCCTTTGCATAATATGCAATAATATTGAATTGGGGTCCAAATCGCAGTTATTTGGACCCCAATCCAATAAATTTAGATATCTAATTTTAATCTCATCTATAAATTTAGGTTGAGACATCGTGAATTGAATAAAATTGTTCACACATTCTAAGAATTTTGGATATAATAAACCATCTTTCAGCTTAAAATGCATCAAATTCCTATCAAATCTCATGATAAAGCCATGAAAATTTCAGTGTAACAATGCAATTATACACACAAATAATATTTTCATTTCAATGTTTTTTATGTTATTTTTCACTTTTTTTTATATATCTAATATTATCTCTTTATCACCCCTTGCTTACAAAGTAAGAACTTAAGTTATTTAGAAATTAATTGTCATATAATAATTTATTGTAACAATATAGTTCACATAGTTATTAAACTTTTGACAGCATCTCACTACAGTTCTTCTAGTGTACCGAAATGAAAAATATTTTTTAACATTTATCATTATACAACAAGAAAATATGTTAGGAGATACTTAATCGAATTTACTAGCAATATATATAGTAAGTTATATTATATATAACAAGTTATGTTAGAAATAAATTTTCAAACTATCCACTTTGGACAATTCGACGTGATTTTCATAATTTAATGAGAATCACACCAAACGGATATCTAAGTCTATAACTATATGTTATGCTATGAAATTTATAGAAAATTCAATCTAATTTCCTATAAATTATATATTATTTTAGTATTGTCCTTTTTAGAAAAATAGAAACAAAAATAAAGTTTTCAAATAAATATTTAAGCCCAAATATATAATATTCAAAAATAGAACAAGAAAGTTTTAAAATTTTAGTTTTGCCAAATAATCTTAATTTTTCTAAGCTTTTGCATCTATTTTATTTTTAATATAAAATTATTATTTTATCTCAACTATGAAATTTTATTAAATTTTTAGGGATATTATTTTTTTGAAAATCTTTGAAATTTTATGAAATTTTTATTGAGTCTTATTAATGTTTTAATTTTTTTTTTAACTTTTATGAAATTTTTCGAGTATATTATTATTTTTATGTTATTCATGACATTTATAATTGTTAATAAATATTACTTATAATTTATACACTTTTTGAATTTGTTAATGTCCAATTTAGGATAATTCAATTTTTCTATATTTTCTTATGTTTAAAATTTTAATAATATTTACTACAATTAAGATTTTGGATATTTTATGACATTCATGATGTAATTTAAATTTTTATGAAATTTTTTTATAATTTATACATTTTTTATAATTTATAATTTTTTTTGTTTTTCGGCAAACTTAGGATAAGTAAATTTTTTTGATATTTTTTTATTTTATGACCATTTAGGTAAGTAATTTTTTTAATATTTTATAACATTCGTAATTAATTTTTAATTTGTAAAGAATGTTAGTTATAATTTAAAATATTATTAAATTTTATGGAATACTTTGGAGTGTTACAATTTCAAGAATGATTTTTTATATATCTTATGTCATTAATTATTTTATAATTTTTTTCCATTGTAATTCAATATAATTCTTCACTATTAACATTTTTTTATATCTTATGTTTCATATTTCGTATTTTAGGTTTTGTGTTTTAAGTAACTTATACCTTTTTTTTGTATTTATTGAGTATTTTATTCAATATTATTAGCTTAATATTATACAATTTTATGAAATTTAAAATTTATTAAATACAAATATACATATATGCAAATATTTTTTTAGCTATTGGAGCATACAAATCATAAATTCTACGAAAATCGTAAACTCTACGAAAAGAGATTTTAATACAAAATGAAAATAAAAAATTATAAATATCAAATATCAATAAATTTATACAATTTCTATATTTTAATTAAACAACATAAATTTCACAAATTAAAAACTCACTTAAATTATTAACTTTAATGAATTTATAATTTCTAAAATTTCAAATATTAAACTAAATTATACTTAAATAAATTTTAATAACATTTATATTCAAAAATTTCAATAATTTGCAAGTTAAATTAAATTACACTTAAGTTACTAAAATTTAGTTAAATTACATTACATTACTAAATTTAATTAAATTACTCAAATTTCTCAAATTTATTTAACTTGCTAAAATTTAATTGAAATTTCTAAAACTTTCATATTTGCACTTAAATTACTAAATTTTATTAAAATAATTTCTAAAATTTAATTTCATTATACATAAATTTATAAATTTTTATTAAATTACATTAAAATTAGTCATTACATTTGGCTACAATTTATAAAATTTCTACAAGTTCTAAAGTTTAATTAAATTATATTTAAATTACTAAATATAATTAAATTATACTTAAATTAATACCCTTAAATTTCTAAATTTTAATTTATTTACACTTAAATTTTTCATTAAATATTTCAACTTCTCAAATTTAATTAAATTACACATAAATTAATAAACTTCATAAACTTATTCAATTATTCAGTTATTAAATTTACACTTAAATTACTAAATTTTTTTACATATATTAATTACTAAACTTACTAACATTATATATCTAACACTACACTTTTTATTAAATTTATACAATAAATTATATAATTTACCAAAATTCATCAAAAAAAATTTCAATATTAACATTCACAATATTTCTCAATATTCACAAAATACAAAATTTCACAATACTCACCAACAAAATTAACAAAAAATTTTCAATATAATTCTCAACATTTCTCATAAATCAACATTTTCAAAAATTACAAAATTACAAAACATAAAACAATATTACAAAATGTTAAGAATTTTAACATTTTCATAATATTATCAAAAATCCAAAAATATTAATATTTTCAAAATTACAATCAAAATTATAAAAAATACACTAATATTACAATCATATACTACACATTTTCATATTTCAATAAAAAATACTAACATTATTATAGATTTCATAATAAAAAATAAGAAAAATTCATACAATAACATATTATAGATTTTTACAAATATTACAATCAAAATTATAAATTTTATTTGCATTTCACATTTTCTCTCTATGAAAATGACAAAAAAAAAAAAATAATAACAAGAAGCATATGAGGAAATGTACTAGTGACAGTGATAACGACAACAACGTTCGTTTGTGGAAGCGAAGGCATCCCGTGTAGTGCCGTCAATGGTGGCAATAGAAACAGAGAGAAGAGCATCGAAGGAAGTACGTTGAAGAGAGAGACCAAAGGGGGAGGATACTGAAAAAAGAGACTAGCAAAAAGTAGAGAGAAGCCAACAACAGCAGGAGAAGATAGGGAGCCAAACCGCAGGGGGAGGGAAAGGAGAGCAGTGAGAGAGAGGAGAAATAAGAAGAGAGAAAGAAAATGGTTTGTGACAGTTTTTATTTAACGTTTACCGAAAGATTACTGATATTCTGTTGGTACATTTTCTTCATTTTTTTCTCAAATTTATCAATAGACTTTTGACGAATCATCATGTGTTATTTTTCATGTGTCTTTTCTTTTGTCTTCATCGGTAAATCTGTCGTTAAACTTAGACGTCAAAGTTTATCGATAAAATGTTTTCTTCGATAATCAGTCGCTTAATTTTAAAATACATTTTTACTTGCATTTCGTTGTTAATTCAACAGTATTTATCAACGAGTGTTTATTCATTAGTAAATTAAGTCAATATTTTTATATTTTCTTGTAGTTTTTTTTAGTGATTCTTTATTTTCATTGATAATTATTTTTAATTAAAAAATTTATATAAAAATTTTAATTATTTATGTGTCAAATAATTGATTTAATAAAAATCAAATTTTTACTAACAAATAGCAATTATTTGTCTAAATTTGAATTTGAAATGAGCATTAATTATATATATTGATGATTAATTGATTGGATAAATCTTGTTAAGGATCAAAAATCTATATCATGTTTCGAGTCTTTAAACCATTTTTTTTTCTCCGAGATAGTCTCTATGCCATGTTCATGAGTTGTGCTTTATTGACTGAAATCAAAATCATACCTACCGATTTGAGTATCTGATGATATTTTCAAGAGAGAAAACTATTGGATCTTGGGATCTCTGACCCACCCAGTAAACAATATTTGGATGCAGGTATTACTACCAACCTACCCAAAGGCATTGAACTGATTCACCAAATAAGAAATAAAAAAGTTCGGAAAAAGCTACCATTTATTTTCTTGAATCATGTTCATAATTCCTGTGGTGAGCCTTTAATTCACTAAAGGAAAATGTTTGATCGCGCGAGGCGGGACATGCATTCTTTGTTGCTCTTTATGTCTTATTTGGATTGCTTTTTTTTTAAAAAAAAAAGAAATTGAACATAATTTCATTGAATATTTATCTTTTTCTCTATTTTATGTATCAAATTTTATATTAATTTTATTTATTTTTTTATAATTTTATATAACATAGAATTAAAATCATATTTGGTTGCTCAAAATTTAATATAAATTGTGGAAAATAAATAAAATTCATATAAAATTTAATATCATTTAATACAAAAAAATAAATTTGATTTAAATATTTCAGGAAAATTTATTAAATAAAATATAAAATATAGCATCACTGTTGATATTGCACCGGGCATTATCTATCAGCATCTTAAATAAAATTGGACGAGTGTGTAGAGCCTGTCCAAGTTGATGATGAAAGGCCTAGATTTCTTTCTCGTTCAGTCACTCTTCAATTTCGAGCCCAAATCTCTTGTTACTATCTTTGTTGGCCTTAAGCCCTTATATTATAGAACAATATGGGTGTCCATTATGATTATTATAAGCAGCAAAAGTTTCAGTCAACTGAAAAGGTCTAAAGCCCAATCACAGAGCATAGAAGAGATCAACAAGCCTAACAACGTGATCTAACACTGAAAGTATGGGTAGCCACTATTCCATGGAAATTGTAAAACCGAAGATTAATCCATATGGTTATATTTAAAAATAACTTTAGTTTGGGTCAGATTCTTTTTAAAAACTTTTGATTAACTTGGTTGGATTCAATTTTTAGATAAACATTTTTTCGATTGAATTGAGTAGATTGAATTTATTTAAAATTAAATTAAAATAAATTGAATCAAATCAAGATGATTGAATTTTATTTAAAATATATTATTTAAATTAAAAATATATTATTTATATTAAAAACTTATTTTTTAAAAAAATTATTTAAATTGAACCAAACTGCAACTAAATCAAATGATACTAGTTTGATTCAATTTAATTTTAAAATTTATTTAATTTTGCTTGATTTATATTTCTTCAAATATGGTTTTTAGTTTCATTAATTCAATTCTATTAGATTCAGTTTGAATGGAATCTAGACAAATAATTTGGAATTAATGGCAAGGCATAGGGGTGTGTAAAAGTCGAATTCCATTTTAGCACACAACTCGATCCCAGCTATCAAAGTCAAAAACATAAAGGCAGTGAATATCCAGTTTAGTCATGAAAATTGTTACAAGCCTCTAATAGGAGGATATTAAAATATATTTGAGAGGGCTAATAAATATAGTTAATAGCAATTGCTAATAGTCGTAAACTAATAGTTAGTAGCTTATAATAATTTGATATTAAGTGTTTGATAAAATATATTTAATAATTGTTTATGACTAATAACAATAACTATTAAATTAAAATTAAAATATAATAAAATAATATATTTTCACATATATATTCATAAAAATATAGCTTCAAACTTAAAATATTATCATGATTAATTTATATTTATAAAATCTTAATAATTATTTTTTTGTTAACGTTTATCAATATATATGTTAATAAATCTTTAGTAATAAGTACCATGTATAATGTTTTTTTATAAAACTTACATATAATAATTTAAATAAAGTATTTTAAATATCAATAATTAAAATATTATAATTCACGATTAGTAACTGAATAATAAAACTTTAAGAATAGTATTGAAGTAAAAATTTATAAAAAGTTTCAAATAAGAGCCAATAAAAACCACACTAATTAGAGTTATATTCACTATCAACTATTGTTTTATATAGTTTACTAAACAAATATTTATTAGTTGTTGGATGAGAAATCTCTATTTGTTGCTCCTATTAACTATACCAAACATTTTCTAGGTTATCAATCTTATTCCCAGCGTTTTGACACCCTTAAAGTTGTCTAAAAATGTCAAATTTGAGTTTCTATGGGTAAAGAGATGACAAGTGACAAGTAAATAGCACATTGATACTGTAATTTTTTTTGGAAAAAGCTAAAAGCATCAATAAGCCTTTAAATTTTACATGTTTGTGTTATTAAGATCATTAACTTTAATTTATTATCTTTAGATCTTTTAAATTTTTAAATGAAGAGCCTTTTATTCACAAATGTTGCATAATTTTATTGCATGCATCAATAGACAAATGTGAGGAATTTGACATAGAGATGCATGCCACATAAGTTTGCACTACCCTAAATGCCCTTAGTCTTTGTTTTCCTCTCATTCTCAATTCAATTCTTTTAAATCTCTAATTCTAAACATGTAAATTCACAACTTTTATGTAATTTAGTGTCCTAATTTGAAGAAAAATGCAACTTAACCAACAATGATCGCAATTCACTATTTAAAGTTGCTCTATGTAATGTAGGATTATGTAATGGCAAATATAATTTAATAATGGAAAGTGTGGAGAAGACGGGGAGCAAGGGTAGGGGAAGGATCAAGAATACATATTTGAGCAAGGGCATTTTTAGATATTTGTATGGTGTCATGATGTACGTATTAATGGTTACTAAAGAGAAAGAGTTAATGATTATGGAAAAGATAAGGCTAAGAAAGGAAGAGAGATGGATGGACCTAAAATGAGAGTGCTAGCGATTATTTTAATAAGGTCCAATTTGGTTCTTTAATTATCTGATCAGGTCTAACTAAGATAATTTTAACTTTTTAGTCTATCAACTCCAAAATGTTCAAAAAGAAACATAAGCCCAATTTTTGAAACTATTACAATGTATTTTTCATAAACTTAGATGAAGGGTATGATAAGAATAAAATACTCTAATCTCTATCTTCTTTTTCTCTCATGCAAAAAAAAAAAAATCTTTGTATATTAAAAAAAATCCTAACCTAAATCCATATGATCCTAACCATCCTCACTCTATCCAATACATGCTCCTTATTTTTTTTTTTCTTCATAAGAAAGTTACTAAAAAAAAAAATCAATGCGCCACATAAATAATTTATGTATTTAATATATATTAGAATATAAATTATAGAAATTATAATATAATCTTCCCTTTCATAATTCGTTGTGATCTTTGTTTCCAAAGGCACAACCCCTTTGTGGTACCAAAAACCCATCCAAACACAGTAAATAATAACATCAATACCATAAAGTTCAACCTCAATCCACAAATGGGCATATGTAATGAGTAACATTAATTCACTCACTAAATGTTAATCTTTCCTTAATTTCTATATTAATTTAATTAATTATATAACTTGATGTCGCTTGCGGGTACTAAGTTATAAAATTCGAGAGCCTTTTTAGACTTAGGCTAAGTAGCTCGATCTTTTTGGATCAAGGCTTACAAGACAGTAAAAAGCGAAAGAGAAATTTGACCCTATGCCTAAAGTCCATTTTGATACTTAAGTCAAGAATTACTATTTAAAGGTGAGAGTAGTAGTATGTAAGACAAAATGAATAAGGTATTCAGTTGAGAGCACTTTATATAATGACTCAAGTGGATTGTTTAGGCAAAAGAGCGAGCATGTTTCCTATATTGGATAATGCTTCCTTACTTGTTTAACATTTCCTGAAGAGGTTAGCACTTCTTGAGGAAGATAATATTTCATGAAGATAACACTTCTTGAGGAAGATAATATTTCATGAAGAGGTTAGCACTTCTTGAGGATAGTTAAGGATGGGCTAAAAAATCACATATATAGGCTAAGTCAAGATAGCCATTAAATTATTGGCTCAATATGAGCCGAGTTAGACTTATGATAAGTTGAATGGACTTAACCATGATGTTGAACTAGGCCTTAAGGAGGAGTGGGCCTAACTCGATATTAATGAGAGTAATATCACAATCACATTCCATATGTTTGTTATGTCCATCATTTGCCCTCATCTTTTTTATCTTTTTCCTAGTTTCATTACTACCTCTATCTATAATTTATTTTCTCTAGTTAAAAATCATCTTGAAGGATTGAAAGGCAAGAATTGAGGAATTAGAATGATTATTTGGCTAGATATTGAGTCAGGATCCTAGATATATGATTTTTGGTTTGAGATTTTTATTTGATTTATTTTGTTAGACTTCTTTTATTCATGACATTTTTTTGAGGAAATCATTTATAAAAATTGACAAAAAAGTAAAAATGTATAAAATCATGGTTCTAACTAGTTAGAGACAATTCCGCTTAGAGTATAGGTATAGTGATTGTAATTATTGTCAATATAGAATTGGGAAAATGCCTCATTATTGTGTTGTTCTTTTATTGGTATAAAAGAGTCTATATTTACAAAAGAAGCAACCATGTAGAGGGATGTAATTTTGAAGAGAAAATAAATCATTAAAGAGTTTCAAATTAAAGTGGAAGTAATTGGAAAGATGAGGCATCCAAACATTGTTAGTCTTCTAGCTTATTATTGGTATATAAATGAAATATCAAATTAATCAAATTGAATTTTTTGCTTGTTCATTGTAGTCTTATACCTTCTGTTATTTTGAGTTTATATTGGATACTTGGTTGTATCTAATTTTTGCAGTAATAAAACTTACAAAAAAAAAAAGAAAGTTTAATTAATTGTAGATTTCTTTTGTTTTTTCTTTTCTATGTTGATTGCATATGAGAAATGTGTCTTTAGATGCTTTTTAAGTATTTTAGGGTTAATAGACTGAAAAATTAAACTTGAACCTTGTTAAACTTGATAGGTAGTTGAGTGGCCAAATTAAACTTTACTATTCTTTTAAAATAACGTGTCATGTCATGTCCTTAACTTCCTCTCATATATGCATTAATTTAGTTTTAATAATTTTAAAGAATGTAATATAATTAGGATTAATCGATAAATTAGAAACTAACATTGCAATAAAATATAAATTTTGTCATTTTATTCTTATTTGTTGAAATCTAGGCTAAAATTTAAAAAGATTATAATTTAGATTTTTTAAGTAATTAGATGTCATTTTTATAATATATATATATATACAGAGAGAGAGAGAGAGAGAGAGAGTGTGTGTTATGGATTTTTTTTAAAACTCTTCTTTTATTCATCCAAATCTTTTAAAGATAATTATTAATAAAATATGAGTAGTACTTTGGCAACCATAATAAAATATGATTACTTTGGCTAGTAACCAAAATAATGAAAGTAAATCATCCCTGAAAATCCTAATTTTCATTATTTTTTATTACTGCTTCTAAATTGTCGTCTAACTATACTTTT
>CATIWR010619347.1:0-11891 GCA_949677035.1 Omphalea diandra | reverse complement strand
AAATGAAAAATAACTAAAAATATCTGAACCGTATCGAACTGAATTTAACTGAATAACTGAAATATGTATTATACACATAAAATATGAGACAATAGATTTATATTTCAAAACTTATTTTATATATATATATATATATATATAAGATACATAAACTTATATATGTTACATATAAGTTATTTATGTTCAAATATATTATATATAAGTTATATATACTATAGAGTATATATATAAGTGTAAATATGCTTCAAATCATGTATATATGTATAAATTATTTAAAATATTTGCATATAATATAAGATATATACACTATATGTAAGTCATATATCTTAAATAAATATCACAAAAAATAAAATGATTAAACATTAGCTAATATAATTTTTAATAGTTAATTATGAAAGTTATTTATCAATCAACTTTATATATTGACAATTTATAATTATATAATAAATATGAGTAAATAAATAATTTCATAAAATATAGAACCAAAATCCAAATTGAATGGAATCAAAATCCAAAATTATACAAATTGAACCAGACCAATATTTAAAATTATTCATTATTGGTTTTGGATATTTGTAAATAACTGGTCCAAAACTGGATCTGATGCAGCTCATGAGTTTGTTAGAAGAATAAAGCCTACTGTTGTAATTTAAAAATTAACTTGCAAAAGGTTTATGATTCAGTTTCATCGCATTTTTTTTTTAAGTATTGTATGGTTATAAATTCCCCAAGAAATTCATTAGATGGGTAATGAATTGTGTAGAATTTGTATGTTCTCTGTTAGAATTAAAGGACGAACTTTCCAGGAGGATAAGGCCTAAGGCAGGGTGATCCATTTTCTCCATTGCTATTTGTGGCAATGGAATATTTTTCTAGAGTTCCCATGCAAGTCGCCAAAGAGGGTTTCTCTTTTCACAAAGATTGTAAGGAATCGCAACTCAGTCATGTATGTTTCGCAGATGATCTCTTTGTATCGTGAATGGAGATATTAGTTCAGTGAAGATTATCAAGGATGCATTGGCTCATTTCTCTGCTGTCTCTGGCTTAAAACCTAATATTCAGTAAAGATCTATCTTTTCTAGTGGTGTGCGGGAGCCTATCAGGTCTGAGTTTCTCTCTATCTTGCAATTTCGGGAAGATGCTTTAAATTAGTTAGAAGGATCACTGCAAGGATTTCTAATTGGACAGCTAGGAATTTACGGTATGCTGGGAGGCTGCAGCTTATTAATGCTGTTTTACTTGGCATGTCAAATTACTGGTGCTCTATTTTTCTACTTCCCAGGGAAGTCATTAAAGAGGTAGAAGGTACGTGCTGGAAACAAGCTGCCTTGACAAGGTTTTTTGGGAGTTGATGACCTCTAAACCTGCCCTGTGGATTAAATGGGTTACAGTGAATAAGCTTAAGCAACTTAGCATTTGGGGAATCACAAAGCCTCTTCATAGTAGTTGGAGCTGCAGGTAGCTACTTCATCTAAGGTCAGTTAGTAAAGGTTTCTTTGATCATCAGCTTGGTAATGGTCTTTCCTTTTCTTTCTGGTTTGATCCTTGGACTCAAGGGAAGGCCTTAGCAGATATATTTCCTATGGTTAGCATTGCTGAATCTAAAGTCAGCAAATCTGCTAAAGTGAATGACCTATGGAGAAATTGTACATGGAAACTTCCTGATCCAATAAATGAGTCTACTCTCCAAGCCTGAGATTATGTAAAGTAACATCTTTCTGTTAATCCTACTTCTGCAAATGTAATCAAATGGAGACTGGAACAAATCGAAGGTGATGTAATCACTTGGAAAGCCATGCTGGGTGCCTACAGTAGAGTATCATAATGCAGGCTAGTCTAGTTTTCCCAGAATGTTCCCAGGCAATCCTTTATCACTGGGTTGACATTGAACAACAGGTTGCAAACTAAAGAAAGATTGTTAAATGGAATGTTTACGAATCTGAAGCTTGTTAGATGTGTCATGAAGATAAGGAATCTTGTTTTTTGTTTGTGCTTTCTCTAGAGGTATTTGGAGGCAAGTTCTTGATGAGCGTGGCATCAATTGGCCTCAACACGGCTAGAGAAGAGAAGTAAGCAGGTTTACTAGGAAGGCTAGTGGAAAACCTTGGCAGAATTCAAAGAACTGCATTCTGTGCTACTGTGTATCATCTTTGGAGTGCCAGGAATGAGTTAGTTTTTAGCAATATTCTTCCGGTGGAGAACACTGTATATGGTAGAATTAAGTAATTGGTTTGGTTTAGATTTTGTTTGAGGCAATGCTCTGTACAAAAAGAGATTAGTTTAGTTGAGAGATAGAGATAATTTTGTATAGCCTGGCTTTTGTTGTCACAGCCAACAGCTGTGAGTTGTATTAGCTGTTTCAAGCTTTAATAATATCTTTCTTTGGCATCCTTAGAAGAAACATATATGATATCGGTGTTTTGAAAACCGGACCAGACCAGCCGGTTGAACCGGTAAACCAAGAACCAGACCGTTGATCGGTTTGATTAGGTCTGGTTCGGTTTTCAAAGTAATTTTATATTTTTACATATTTTAAATATATTTACATATATTTTTAAAATTATTTTAATAATATTTTTTAAATTTTATTTATTATTAGACTAATTGAACTAAACTGGTTGACTTGCAAACCAGTCAGGTGATCAGTTCATTAATTGGTCCGGTTTTAAAAACATTGCATACGACCAATATCAGTTTGATTTTACAATCGTGACCACATGGATTTGATTTTACAATCGTGACCACATGGATAAAAAATACCAGCTACATTTCTCTATTGAGAAGGAACATTCTCAATCTCAATCTGAATTTTAATTCTGCCCAGCATATGGAATATAAATAACAAATCAAATTATCTTTATCTGATCTGCAAGATGAAAATGACCTTTTTGCATGTATATGATAAAGAGATTCAATATAAGTACTGGGTCAACTTAAAGAGAAGAGTCGAACATTCCAGGAAACATGTTACATGATGTGAAGAACAGAAAACCCAAAATTTTAATGTTATTAAAAGAAAGAAGGTGCAGAAAAAGAAAATGCAACCCAGAAAAATTCAGGCCAACACAAAAACAGTTCAAGGATCTTTAAAGAAATTTTCTTTGAGCTGATATGAGAGTAAAGAAATATGGAAGTGCCCCCCAACCACTTGCAGACTTACATAGTTGCTATGAGGAAGGATACTGTGTTTATTTATGGCATTATAGTGCAATACCTAGCGCTTCTCCTGCCCTTGTACCCAAGTCCTGATAAATACATGAGATGCGTGGACCAGCACATGGAACAGATGACATAAAAAGGAATTGAAACTAGTAGATATATCTTTATTAGTACTTAACATGACCATCAAGTTTATAGAAAGAAAAATCTCCACTCCAAGAAGAGAGTAATGTGCCTAACAGTTAGGATTTTCAGTGCATAAAAATGCCATCTACTGCCACTCCAAGAGTTGTTGATAAATAAAACCTTGATGATTTACAGTTGCATAAGTCAGGCACATGAGTATGGAAGGCAAAATAAGCTCATCCATTTCCTTTAGAATTTTCATGTTTTCAGTTAACCAACCCAGCGAGAATCTTTCTTTCACTCTTCTGAGAGAATGTAAAGTTTCTTTTGCTTGCATGATAAACCCATGATAGTTCATTTTGGAGAGTAATTCGTCCATCCACACAATAGATCAGGGGGGAAAATGACAGGAACAAAAAAAATAAAAACTCATTATGAGAAAGATGCCAACTGTAAGGCAAAATTTGAATTTCTCTTTATTATATTGGACCAAAAATGTCTCTTCGTAGAGTTTGATCTACAATGCCAACATCACATTTTGATCTCACATTATTCCAGCCTACAACGGTAACTTTTATACCTTAGTCACATATAAAGATCAGCTATCATATCTCAGATCTTGGAATCTCTTTAGCAGGCTTGATTTGAAGTTGTTGATATCTGCCGCTTCCTCCAAAGATTCCGGCGTAGATTTAATGACAGTAATTGCCCCAGCATGATGTAAAGCTTTAACAGCCTCATCTGCAATTCCACAATGTAAATTATGAAACAAAATGAAAACTTAAATTCTGGTAACTCCTTGGCATTGGTTTTTTCGTTGTATTCTGCACTTACAAACTGCTAACCAAATAAATACATGCAAGAACTTATGAAGTTCCTACTATATACTTTAGCATTGCCTTGCATGAAGAATTTCAGATTGGATCATTTAATGAAAATAGATTGCCTCCTGCAGATTGAAATTAGATAAAGAAAGAGAGATATTCACACAGCTTTTGCTCCACAAAACTTCTAATTCGGATGATTAGTGTCCAAGACTAAATCAAGTAAAGAATCCAACTAATAGGAAAACTTGTGGAATCTGGAGTAAGTTGTGGAAACTCCAAAAGTCATGGTAACACTACAATAATGAAATAATAAAGCATCCAAGAGTTGACTTGCACATCCACTTGTCGAGGGCATATATGTTCTGTGAACATAGTTTTCTGACCTAGAATGACTCAAAAATTTTATAATGAACGATATAAATCATATGTGAAAGCCTAGACATAACTAACCTGAGTATGAAAGTGCAACAAGAGTCTTAAGAGCTGCTATCCTGGTGCTCTCATCCTTGGCATCCTGCAACATGTTCAATAACTCTTGAGCTCCACCCATCTCCACAATTTTCATCCTTTTTGCATCTGGGAACCAAGAAACACAAGACATACATATGATATTTTTATCAACAGACAATTCTAAAGAAGGGGAGGAAAAAAAGAGTTCCACATACTGCTGATCTCATTATTCAATATATCATTTATTTAGTTATAATTGAAGAAAAGAAAAACAACAATTTCTTTCCTCAATTACTCAACCTACAAACATTTCATTTTTTACCAACAAGCAAAAAGATGCCAAAGTATGAGAATTCAGTAGTAAGTCACTTAAAACACTCAACAAGCTTGATTAAACAGAGAAATAATCAGCCCAAGAACATATTTTCCCTGGTAAACAAGCAAATAACTTATGAGAAGAAAGCAGCCAGAATATATTGAGTACCCCATGTAATCTTATCCTTAAACATAATTGAAAGAAACAGAATTACCATCAACAGCAAAACGAGCCAATCTAGAAGCACCAGTTCTTCTAAAGAAGGGATCTTTAACTTGCAAGAGCGAAATTGACTGCTTCAACAAGTTATCTCCTGCAAAATTAATTAAACCAAAAGGTTACACTTTTCCACATTTTCAATCCAATCCAAGATTGAATCAGAAGCATGAGATTGAAATCATTAGTTACCCATGTAAGGGAAGAACTGATAAGCAACAAGAGTAGCAGTCCCAGCAAAGATTAATTTCAGTAACCACCCAATTTTCCTTTCAGCTTCTTCCTCCATTGACGCCTCATCTGCAACTTTATACATTAGTTATATTTACAAAGATAACTTTTCAAACTTCAAAAAAAAAAATCCCAAATGGGAAATTGAACCAAAGAAAAGAGAGAGAGAGAGAGAGAGAGACCTTTGCTTCTGCTGAAAGATGAGAACTTTCCAGATTGCCCATTTGGAGATTTGCTTCTGAACAGATACTGCACATTTCCAAGCAAATTTATTACAATAATAATGATCAGAAGGAAGAAAGGGAAAAGATAAAAACCCCAAACTTGGAGGCAGGATCTAAATAAATTACAGTGTTGAGCTGAGCTGCAAACGTGCGCATCATTTCTAAGAAGAAGCTCATTGAGCTTTGCTTGCTGCGGTTACCGAAATTCAGAGGGATTAGCTCTGTCTGGATGTCGTTTTACACATTCCACACCATGTTTCAGTGTTTGCTCGTGTGTTCGACATGTCGTCGGAATTGCTAGTATCTAGTATTCTGTTGAATAAACAATGCTTTTGGCTTCATTTGTTTCATGAGAAAAATAAAGATATTTTTTAAATAATATATTTTTTGATATTTAAAATATATTATAAAAATATTAATTTTTTATTGATTTTTAAAATTATAATAAAACTTAAATTATAAATTTTTATATTTATATTATTTAATATTTAATATAAAAAATACATTAAAAAATAAAAATTTGTAAGTTTTACCCATTACTAATGATCACCATCAATTGACAATAATCAGTGATAGATATAGTAATAAAGGATAATCAATTTGTTCAACTTTAAAAAATGATTTTCTATTTTTAAAATAAAAAATTATTTTTCTAAAAAATGATTTAATTTTCTTTTGATAAGAAAAATATTGTTCATTGACCAATTTTTCTGAGTATCGAATTAGTTTTCATTAGGTTTTCTTTGATCAATCCTAATTTGAGTATTTAATTAGCCAGCGCATATAATAATTTTTTACTTCAGTGATAATTATACATGCTGCGTTGAAATAGGTAAAAAAAAATCAATATCTTAAATGCCCATATTTACCATATAACACATTATTATAATATATTATGGCCTTATGCATTTTAAATTTAGACAACATATAAAATTAACACAAACACTTATATGTGATTTCATCACTGGAAAAAGTGAACTTCTTTTAATACATCAAAGTGCGACAAATTATTTTCTGAAAGATAAAAAAAAAATTACATTATAATATAAGTTCTCCCAAAATCTTATTCTGCATCCACTCCACTACTCATGGGTATATCCATGATGCATGGAGTTCACTGTCAACTACACGATAACCACACATAATAAGCTAACTTGCCCTATCATCATATTTTTCTTAGAAATATCTTCTATTATTTGATGTAGGCTTATGCATTCCTGCATGAAGAAGAAGTAATTGATGTAGGCTTATGCATTCCTGCATGAAGAAGAAGAAGCAATCAGTTTTTTTTTTTTTTTTCCCTCTTAAGACAAGCAATTGAAATTAATTTATAGATTCAGGCTTACCATTTTCCACGAAAAGCTTAGGTAAGGGGAAACGGAGGTATATGATAAACTTGATCTGGTGTTCTTGAGGTTGGTGGTTCATAGTAGTAGTGGTGGGGAGTGCCTACAAAATGTGGTCGTGATGTACGAGACCTTTTGTGAAAATGTGGTGGAAGTGATTTGTGTGTGCCTCGATGTGGGAATGGAAATCGGCTATTGGCCATTGATTGTGATGGGTGTTTATAATAGTTTCTTGCTAAGGCTCCAGAAAGCAAACTTAAAGAAATCAAGAATAGTAGTAAAAAACCAGTAGTGGTGAACCAGCTCATTGAAGCTCTCATTTCTCCTATTCCTTCACTCCTCTTTGATGGTTTTGCCTCTGTAGATGCTACATCCTCATATCTATATATAAGCCTTATAACTGGTTCAGTTAGTCTTCCACGTGATGCATAGCGTGGGAAACAATCTGGGTTTAGCTTTCCCCATCATTGCTCGGAAACTTGATTTGCTGTGATTATCTTTCGTGGTCAGTATGGACTTGATGACTTTGGACCAAATTTGCAGAAAATTTGGATGCCTTTCCGTGAAAGACTGGGTGGAAGACTTGCGGAAACTAACAAGTCAAGGAACATGTTTTTAAGACTCCAATTGCAATTAATTGGAGCTCTTGTTGCTGCTGACTTGGATAAAACCAAAGATGACCTTCTAAATCCTCCTTAATTACCTTCAAAAGTCTCACCAGGAAATTGCCTAGATCAGACGGCTAAAAGACTTGGTTATGATTGGACTGGTTTAGAACTTTTCTAAGTAAATGGACCATTGGTTTAGAACTTTTTTAAGTAAATGGACCATTCTTGTTTTATTCAGTTTAATTTCAAAGTTTGAATTTGAATCATTTATGAGTTCTAAATATTAATTTCAAAAAAATAATGCAATATGATATTTTGGTAAAAATAAAAGAGGATGAATGAATTTTTCAAATTTTGCAATTATTTTTGTGGAAATCAAATTAAAAAAAAAAAAGAAAGAAAGAAAGAAAAAAAGATTGCTTAGACATTTGTAAAGATGAAGCACTAGCTCTATGTCATATTGTCAATAATTATTTTAATTCTTAGATCCGTTTTAACTTCACAGCCCAATCACAAGGAGAAGACTCAAAATGTTTAAAGAAACAATTGGATTATTCATGCAGCAAGAAATAACCGTTAAACTAATCCAAAAAAAAAAAACAAAAGAAACAAGAAGTCTGATTGTTTAGAGATAACAACATGAACTCTTCAAATGAAGCATTTAACTTGATCCATTAGAGTCCAACATGGGGAAGAGCCCATGACCCAAGTATGAAAAAACTTACTAATTAGGTTGAATTCATTTTTTAAACTAATTAGGAACTTTGTATTTACTTATATAAGAAATTTCTTTTATAATTAGAAAGATATCTACTGTTCTTTTAGTTTTTCTTATTTAGTTTAAGAGTATCTTTTTTCCTAAATAGATTAGACAAAATTCAAAAACTATTTAGAAAGTAATTCTTAGGGTTTCTAGAAGTTTTGTAAAAACTATAAATAGTCATTTTTATTCAGCCAAATAAAAAATTGAAAAATATTTCTTTTAGCAAAATTGTTTGTGAGAGTTAATTCTCTTCTTGAGATCTTTATAGGATTTGGTGAGATTGTTAAGTGAGTTCTTAATAATTTCATAAACTTGTTTAATTTAGATCTTAAATTACTTAGTTAATTTAAGGTTGATATTAACACCTCTTGAATTTTTATAATTCAGATTGCTAAAAACAAGTTTTCTAGAGGTCTAATTGGGATTTGAGAGTTTATCTTGTTTTGATCTTTGAATTAAAGCTTAGGACTTGTGCTACATACGAATCAAGATCCAAAAATCAATCTCGTTAGTATCATTTGGTATCAGTGCATGGTTAAATTCAAGATTAAATGTATCTATCTTTATATTTTTACATTGTTCGTAGTTCATCCATTCACATTCTTCACTTTTTTTCTCCAATTTTGCCATATTTCAATTCTTGCATCCAAATTTGTTTCTTTTCATTGTTTTTACCTTCATTAGTCTTATTTCATCATCATATACCACATTGAAACAAATCATATTCAAATTTCATAAAAATCTCCTTAAATTAAGGAAAACTTGATGTTAACTTATTTCTTACAATTTCTTCCTCTTTCCTTCCAAATTAAGGAAATAGAGTTGCGCCTTTGCAAACAGTTATGACTTTTAGCGTATTGGTAAGCGTTTGATCCCAACAATTGATATCAAAGCAAAGTCTCAATTCAAGCCTTAATTGTGTGAGAAAAGATTAATGGCACAAAAAAGAGTCCACTCTCATCTTAATCTCCACTTTGATGGCAATGATTATGCTCTTTGGATGCATAAAATAGAGATCTATCTTACTAGCGATCTCGTTAATTTATGGGATTATATACTTAAAGAGTGAAAGCCTCCAACAAAGATGGTTAAAGGAGTAAAGGTGGCAATTGCAAGAGAAGAATGGAGTGAAGCACAAAGAAAGGCAAATGGGAATAACAAGAGGGCAATGTATGTTCTCCTAAGCTTCATGTCAAGAGAAGAAATTGGAAGAATCCAACGTTATCAAACTACACATACCATATGGAAAGTACTAGAAAACTATCATGAGGGCACAACTCTTGTGAAATCAAGTAAGTTGGAGATGTATGTGACAGAGTGAGAGTTCTTCATGATGAAAGACCATGAAAGTATCATCAAAATGACAAATAGACTCTTCTCTATTGTCATAAACATAAAAAAGTTTGGAAGGATTCTTACCAACTATGAGATAAATACGAAAATCCTTCAATCTCTTTCATTAGATAAATTTAGTGCAAGAGTATACAACATTCAAAAGTCTAATTCAGAGATTGGGAAAGTGTCAACCGATGCCCTCATTGGTAAGCTTCTCACTCATGAGATGACTCTTAAGAAAGATGAAGAGATGAAGAAGCTAAGAGGACAAAGACACAAAAAGCAAAAGAAAGTTATGTTCTTCAAAGCTCAAGAAGATTATTCAAGCTCAAGTGACTTAAATGAAAGTGATAAAAAAGAAAAAGAGCTTGCCAAAATATCAAGAAAGACTAAGGAGTTGATGAAAATGAGAAGAGAGAAGAATTCAAAGAAAGTCATTTTCCTATCATCATAAGGAAAAGAAAAAGACCTTAAAGGCTACTTGGGATGATGATTCAAGTGATGATGATGAAGAAGAAGAAGAAGAAGTAAAAATAAAAATAAAAAAAATAAACAAAGAAAGCAAAAAAAAAAAAACAAAAAAGAAAAAAAGAGAAAGAAAGAAGCTAATAATTGTAAAGGTGTTGTTTTAAAGCCCATTTTGAAATTTCCTTTCCAATTCGGCCTAGGCATACTTCTTACCATATTCTTCAGCTTAAAACACCAATTAGTACTTTCAAATTTCCTTTTAAATTCTTAGAGTGCTATTAGGTCTTTAGAAATTTATTTTTGCAACCAATTGTGTTCTTTTCAATCCTTTTATTTTCTAAGTGTTTTAAGAACTAGTTTTTACTTGTTTGTGTTCTATTTAAGATTCCCTTGACATAAAGTAACTTAGTCCTCAATGAACTTAAAGAAAAGAATCTTAAGAGGTAAAAGGCAAAAAGTAATGACTTCATAAGAGGGTAAAAGCCAATTTGAAGTTAAACACGAGTGTGAGTACCATCAATTGAGTATAGATACATGAGGGAGTATTTGTGAGTATTTTCTTATATTATTCTACTAACCATGGCAGAACCTCAAAGTGATTCGGAATGGAAGTTGTTTGTGAAAGCTATGCAAAATATTATGTCCCTAATACAGCAAGAGTTTAAAGAGATGAAACAACAACTTGGGAGCATTCAAAACACCTCCAATTCTAATAATACCCGCACCTATTTTAGACAACCAAGGCATGGTAGATTCACTCATGAGGAGGAGGATGGTGATTCCATGGAGGAATTGTCCCAAAGATAAAGTAGGCAAGATAACAATCTTAGTGGCATCAAGATGAAGATTTATACCTTCAATGGCAAGGGTGATCTCGAGGCATACCTATCATGGGAAAAAAAGGTAGATTTTGTTTTTGATTGTCACAACTATAGTGAAGAAAAGAAAATTAAGCTTGTTGTTGTTGAGTTTGTAGATTATGCTTTTGTTTGGTGGGACCAATTAAAATATACTAGAAAAAGATGTGGGGATGAACCTATTTATACTTAGGAAGAAATGAAAAGAATGATGAGAAAAAGATTTGTACCTAGCCATTATTATAGGGATTTGCACAACAAATTACAAAGGCTTGTACAAGGTGCTAAGAGTGTGGAAGAATACTACCAAAAGCTTGAGGTGACATTGATTAGGGTTGGATTCAAAAATCCATGGAGCAAACAATGGCAAGGTTTCTTGGTGGGCTTAACAAAGACATTGCGGATCAAGTGGAGATGTAACCTTATAATGACTTGGAGGATTTGTACCATTTGGCGCTTAAGATGGAAAAACAACAAAGAAGCAAGCCTTTTAGGCCTAATTTCTCTTCTTCTTTTGGTACTAATAAGTTCAAAGTTGGTGATAGGCCTGTTAGTAGACCTAAGGTTGAAATACCCAAGAAAGAAGTAAGGGAGCTCAATTATCTAGCCAAGGTCGAACCAACAACATCCAACAAGACCAGCTCCATAAAATGTTTTAAGTGTCAAAGGAGAGGACACATGGCCCGTGAATGCCTAAACAAGAGGACCATGGTGCTTAGAGATGGTGAAATTACAAGTAAGGGTGAAGATGATGGAGTAGAAACCGACCCCAAAATGCCTCCCTTCGAAGATGCTAGTGATATGGATAATTTTGATGACCCCGATGAGGTAACAAGTAAATAACTTTTTATGACTAGACGCTCATTAAATGCCCATGTTAAAAATGATCAAGAGCAAAGGGAAAACATTTTTCATGCTGGGTGTAGGATTAATGGCCACCTATGTCATGTTATAATTGATGGGGG
>CATIWR010619224.1:0-58038 GCA_949677035.1 Omphalea diandra | reverse complement strand
TCATCAACTTCTTTATTTCTTCTAGAGGGAATTATTCAATTCTGCAAAAACAACACTTATTTGAAACATTAGTGATGATCAATCTACTTTGTCAAGATCAAAAGAGGTTTTAATCATAGGATTGAGTATCCTAGACCAACACTTTATATATTGATATTATGGATTGATTCCTTAAGGGTTGTGGATATTATATTTTATTGAAATTGACCGGGGTATTAGTCCAAAATACCAAAGAGACTACTAAAATTCTAACATATCTTTAGGATTTATGGAATAAGCAATATAAAAAGAAATGGAATAGATAAGGATGATAAAAGATTATTTAAATGATATGGTATAGAATAAGTTATGTTAAGGTAGAGATTATTTAGTAGAGATGGTAAGAGATAAAGGTTATATATAAAATGTTGACTTGTGTTTATCATATATGTCTAATAGAGAAGAGAAGGATTATTTATTAAGGTTATAGGATATACATATTGCCCAACTAAGGTTAGGAGGATTTCTTTATCATGGTTATGATATGACCTCTCATAATCATAATAAGTTGTCTTTCGTTATTTTTAAGGAATTTTTAGGGAATCATAAATTTTTTTCAAAAATTGTACTAATGAAATTTAAATGTTTTAAAATATTTTCAATGATTTTAATTCTTTCTTGACTTTAAAGATCTTTAGGAGTAAACATAAGTTTGTTTAGACTATTTATAATTAAAGAATGATAGGAATAGATTAGAAAGATATGCAAAATTTTAAGTATAATTTGAGGATGAATCTTTATAATCAAGGGAGTTTGTAAAACCCTTGAATGGGTTTTTAGTGATTTTAGAGAGTTAAGAAGTTAATTGGTCCAAAAGGGACCAATTAACCCTCTCATGTTTTCATTCCCATACTATAGAAATGAAAGAGAGATGTAGGATCTAACTTGAAAGTTTTGGTAAAGCAAGCTTATTTTGATGATTACGAGCACATCTAAAAGTCATGTTCAAGTTGGTGTGTAAGATCTTATAGGTATATCAATCTGTTAACCAGAGGCTTTAAGAAGAAGAATTTTTGAAAAACCCTAAGTATCCAAAGCTAATAGGTGTTATTGCATTTCAACAGGTATTATGACTTCATCAACGGGCATTGAAGATTCTCTACTGCCATTGAAATGACAACTAAAATGTGAGTTAAAGTTTATAGACCCCTCAACCATCGACTCTCTCATAGCACAACAGGCGTTGGATGTTGAAATCACTTATGCTTCATAAGATGACCTTTAAAACGGGCATAGTTTTTTCTTAACAAGCGTGGCTCATCGATACCTCAACATGCACTGCATTTTCGCAACAAACGTTGGTCCAAATTAGTTGATGTAAACAAAACCCTTGAATTCTTGACACGGGCATTGGAAAAGCACCAAGGCAGAGCTAGAGTTTTCTGGACCTTCTAATGGGAGATGTTCAAATGTTCAATAGGCACTTGGATACTTTTCAACGGGCATTGAACCAAAGTCAACAGTCATTGAAATACTATGAAAAATCTTAGAAAACATAGCATTAAGTTCACATCCTTCTAGATTTACAACATGCATGGTCCATATTCCAACAACAGTTAAAGACTAATTTCAATAGGATTTGAGAAGCTCCAACATTCGTTGAAGGAGTTGGTGACTAAAAAATTGAGAAAGCCAGAAGATGAGCATCTAAACAAATCTTTCTCTAACAACTATTTCCAATGGGCATTTCAATCAAATCAACGGTCGTTGAAGTTGTATTTTCACCTAGCAATGAGCGTGGAGACTGTCCAACAAGTGTTGAATGACGACTTTATGACATAAAGTGACAGACTTCCTTCTAATGTCTAGTTTCATATCTTTGCCTATAAAAGGATTCTCCCACAATAGGATTAAGAAGAGAAGAAGTGAAAAATTATGAAAAATGAGTTTATTCTATTATGAAATAATCTTTAATAAAAGGCGAAACAAGTGTGATCTAGCTTTAAGGGAAGATTGTCAAAGCTTACATAAAACATCTTCAGAAACAAACTTGAAAAACATACTTAAGACATCTCTCAAATCTCTCCATCAAGTCAAGCACAATTTATTAGTGTGATCATTATTGTTTAGTACTTAAGTGAGAGTGTTCTTTCTTATCTTTAATTTGTAAATTCTTTAGAGAAAGGTTTTTGGGTTTAAGAGATCTTTGTAGATCTAAACCATTTTGTAAAAAGTTTAAAGTAGTACCTGAAAGCTATTTTGGGAAACAGTTTTAGTAGCACCCGAAAATTTACTTATAATGACTTAGTAATCCTTGAAAACTACAGGTGTAAAGGCAATTGATAGCACCTATAATTTATCTTAATAGTGAAGGCTCTAGTGGAAGACTAGATGAGATGACGTAGGTCGGATTGTCTCGAACCTTTATAAATTGATTGTGCCAATTTCTTATTATTTTCACACATAGCTTTCATTGGTTCTTACTTGCCATTATTCTATTCAACCCCCTTTGAGGGCACCAAGGGACAATGAGAGAGAGAGAGACAGAGAGAGAAAGAGAGAGAGAAGGGTTGCCTCCTTCATTCCTCACCTTTTTAGTTGTCAAGGGCATCATCGTCCCCTCCACCTCATTCCTCAAATCGAGGCTAGCTACCAAACACTGATGATTCTAAGAATAATTGTATGTGGATGGTGTTAGGACATTAAATTTATAATTCTAATTACATAACTAAGTAAAACTAGCGGCATTGGAGAGCTCTCCTCAAGAGCTTTCCATGGATATTTAGACGGTCACTTAAGGTGGCCTATAGCAGTGGCAGTGGCAGTGGCAGTGGCTAGCCAAAATTTCAGCCCTATCACCAATTTTTCACTATTTTTAGCCAAACAACAATGAGTTAGATAATTATGGCACCTCTTATGGACTTTTAATAGGGCGATCTACATTTTGGCATAATAAGCCTAACTTCATTTATAAAATGTGCCTACCCTTATTTTCACTGCGCATTTTGATAAATTATATCATAAATGTGACATTCATTATCATAAATCATAACTTACATTATTCACCACCTTAAATTCTTAAAAATTAACTAATCGGAGTGTGTTAAAAAAATGATTTGTTCATATCAAGTATTAGCTAGTTAATATTATAAACATTTTATCCATTTATTGAGATGTATAATGATAGTACCTACATTCATGATAGTACCACCATTTATTGAGAAGGGCCATTGAAGAAGGAATTGAAAGGAGTACTTTTAGATTGTCAAGATAGAAAAGGCTAAAAGGGCCTCATCTTTAGGTATGATTTGATATGAACAAATCATTTTCTTTTGATTTAGTATAATGATAGTACCTACATTCATGCTCTCATGCTGTCTTTAGAGCTCGAGAGTCATACTTGTAAGCATTTTAGAAAAAGCCCGCTTATCATCATTTATTTGATGATTATATGTATTCATCACCTTAATAGTTTTGTCCTTAGTAAGAATGCATGGCAATAGTTGCTTAAGAGCATAATGGCATTTCTCTTGTCTTAAAATAAATCTAAGGTTTAGATATGAATATAAGAAGTTTGTACCAATAACCTTATGAGCATCTAATATGTTATAAAAAGAAATGGAACGTAATCAATAAATTAGTTTCATGGACATAACATATAAGATAATCATTAAATTAGCTTCATAGACATATATAAGTTAGTAATTTAAATAAGTCTAATTTTTAACTTAAATTAGTTTTGTTACTATTTTATTATGAATTAATAACCCCTTATCTAATAAAATGAGCGTTCAAGCAATTAGAACTCTCAATGGGCTAGGACCCCATTCCATTTACTCGATCTTGAGTGACTCGATAAATCAAAATAATATTAAAGGTAGGTAATTTATTAATCACATCATATATGACTCTTAAATACTCCTAGATCAATTAAATGACAACTTCTTATTGCAAACATATCATTTGCATTCTCCTAATCATGTCTCCATTTCTTATATGATCAAGTTGTATGCATCTAGATAATATAAAAATGCTTAAGTAGGACCCTTTATTATAGCATGAGGCATATTCATTTTATAAGGGCCTTCAGTGACTCAACAAATCTAACATAAAAAGAATTTGAGGCTCATACTATAATAACAAAAGATGTTATACTAATATAACTTCATGAGGCATTTTTTAATCTAAATCTTATTAGAGGATCATACATTGATATGGCTATGTGTAGATATCATGTGTTGGCATAATATCATTTATCACATAAATCACATTTATATCATATATACTAAACATGCCACCTATATGGATGATTATGGACTTCTTTATAAACTAACATTCTTGTGCCAATAATGGTCGTATCCTAGGTAAACAAATCATTTATTGCACCTTGTTATCTTTATAGTCCTTCATTTTCTTTGCAATGCATGTATAATATCTAATCTAATTACATTCATTAGTCTTTAAATTAAGTTCTAAAGTCACATAAACTTTAAGAAACCTCAAGTTACATTTTATGGGAGTGAGTTGAGAAGAGAACTTTACAACATAAAATTAAAGAAAGAAAGGCAAGACATACATGCTCTGTTTATCCAAAACCATCTATTATATACTTATGGGTCTAATATTGATGAATTAAGTGGTACCAAGCTAATAGACTTGAGTTTCTTTAGTTTGGGCCTTTAAAATAGGAAAATATGAGAAGAGAGTCCAATGGATGTCCACTATGATGATTTAGCTAGGATTAATTCTTGGAAATATGCAAGTATGTGAGATAGAGTGAATGAGAAACCTGATTAGGAGCTCCTTATACAGGGAGTTCACGTAGCAGTATCCTTATTCAATAAGAAAAGAGATTGATAGGCTAACACAACTTTTATTACATAATTATCAACCTTTCATATAGCTCAAGCTTACTTACTATGTAAACGTAGGCTTAGGCTCCAATGGGAAACATATTGAGCAACTTGCATAAAAGAATTATTTAATATGAGGCTCATTAGTGTTATAGTTTGATTATAAGACGTTTAGGATTTTAAAAAGAAAGGACTTTTCCTAACTTAAATAAGGTTTAGCTTTAACTCCTCTTAGTCAACCTTTGATTTGAAGCTAGTGCTGAATGAGGATGAGTCATCTTTCTTTAATGGATAACTATGGATGGGCTAAAGAGCCAAATATGATGAATAATGGAATGACCTTATTATGTGGTGTTAGCATGATTAGAGACAAACTATGTTGTATGTTGGCCTTTGAGCACCAAGAAGAGGGGTTGAATTGGTGGGAAACTAAAAAATTTAGAAGGATGATGAGGTGTTTAGAAATTGGAGGAAGAGTAGAAAGAAAGAACACACAATGTTTATAGTGGTTCAAGTGTTAACAAACCTTGCGTCCACTCCCCATTTCTTCACAATTGGGTGTTTCCCTCAACTTAAAATGGTGTTTCCAAGCTCACACCAAACTTATACAATGTGTTTTAATGACTTACACACAATCCTACAATTTATGTTTGAAGGCTCACATAAAACCTCACTCAAGTATTTTACACAGGCTCACACTTTAACCTATTATAAGAGTTTTGATAGCTAGGCTAATTCTCAACCCAATTACAATGATGTTTAATGCTTACACCTAACAACAATAACTCACAATCAAAGAATAAGAAGTTGTGAAGTAAATTTGTAAGATTTTGGCTACAATTAATGAAATTTTCTTCTATTCATGTCTGTTTAGTGGAGTATTTATAGGCAATGCCCACCAAAGAGATGTTACTAACAACTATGCCTAAATCTCTAAGGTAAGCTAGGCAAATTTTGCATTTAATACCTGTCAGACTGAATTCACAGTTGCGAATTTCTAATTTGCACTAGGAAGATCAAAATCATACTAAAGAACCTCATGTTGTGTCTAACGGCTAGTCTACATGGCGTGTTACTATTGTTGCTCTAAGAAATATAGTCGTTGTGTTTAACCAACCAACCAAAATCACAGTCGCAATTAAGATACTTCTTGGGCACAATAGGGACTGCAAATCCTTCTGTTTAGTGAGGACAAATCACTCTTTGGGGTTCTGATGATGACAAGTTCTTCATCCTTATGAATTTTGATATCCCAATGGTCACCTTAGACACTTGGCAGGTTATGGTTGCAGACTCGGTCCCTTTCTTTTAGTTATAAAATTTGTGATCACAACTCAGGATGCGAACATCATTGCGAATCTCTCTACGTGCCATTCAATTGGCAGGATCGCAGCTGCGATTTCCTTCACAAATTCATCTAGTCCAAGTTCATTCATCCTTATTGTAAGGTCGCAGTCGCAATTTAAAGGATCTTGATTGCGAATTTGACTGTCTTACTCAATGCTAGAGATTTACACTTCCATCCAACTTTCAATGCAAAAATAACTTAAAAACTATAAAAACAACACTTAAATAAGACATTAGTACCATTAATCTTTATAGTTAAGATTAAAAGAGGCCTTTGAGTTAGGTTTGACCAACCTAGTCCAACAATCTCTCCCTTTTTGATTTTGACAACTTAGATTGATTTTAGTTTAAGGAAAATGAATTGCATGAGTGTGAAGTCGTGATGATCAACAATTTTAATAGAATACTTTATTGATCAAATAATTTTTATAAAAAATGTACATGATGTATATTGAATTAAATTGTTCCTATTGCTCCCCTTCAACTTATACTTCCTTTGATAATACATCATGTAAGTTCTTTTACAACTATTTCTCTCCCCCTTTGGCAAGATTAAAAAGAGAGTTTAACATAAAAAATTGAAGTAAAATTGCAAAGGTGACAAATATATGAAGCATAATTTAAGATATAACAATCACATATGATAAACAAGCATATGAAACAAGTATAAAGCAATCACATATGATAAGTAAGTAGATGAAGTAATAATTGCAAAGACAATAACACTTTTATTCATAGAAAAACTATGAGGTCACATACTTATAAGAGAAACAAAGGAAATAAAAAAACAAAAGAAAAATACTAAAAGCCTAAGAAAAAACTAGAATGCTAGAGAGCTATCATCATCTTCAGAGTCAGCAATTTCTTTATTTGCACCTCTTCTTTGTGCTTCATTACCTTTCTCTACTTCTTGATCATCTTCTTCTTCAGGAGTGCCCTTCCAATCATCAAAATTAGGGAGGTGGTAAGGAGTAGCACCCACTTTCTCTTGAAGATCCAGCAAATCACTATGGAGGTAGGAGAATAGAAGAAATCTTCTCTTGATCATCCTCATAACTTTGTCCAGTTTTTTGTTGATTGAGGAGAAAGAGATTGCAGAGGATTTTTTGGGCTAAAGTTGGAGAGGTGGTATTGATTGATCACCCTCTTCTATGACAAACCTCTTCCTCTTTAAGGCTTGAGAAGTTTATAGCTTCTTAGCCCTAAAGGAACCCAAGGTGTATGTATAGGAATCAAGACGTATGGCCTTGGCATTTATAAGGTAGGGCAAGTCAAGAAAGTTGTGGGATGGCAAGTACTTTTTAATAAGGAATTTCTCATTTTCCTCATTGAGTGCACCCACATCATGATAAATTGTAGTGACATAAGAGGGTAGAAGAAATTGACTTTTTAGCTTAGTACTCATGTGAATCAATCGATCCACAAGGTATCGGTTGGTTTGGATAGGCTTGTTCTTGGTTAAGCAGAAAAGAAAGGCTAGGTCCTTTTGAGAGACCTTTTCATTGCCATCACCTCTTGCATTGACATATAAGGTGATGATAAGATGAATAAGCTAGTTAGGAAGGGTTCATATATATTTGGCTAAAGAGGTTTTGGGGTCATATTTGGTTTTGATAGATATCTCGAACCAAAACTCTGAGTATATGATATCAAGTATGAAGATGATGAAAGGAATGTCATCCCCCACTTGAAGATTGAAGATGTTGGAAATTTGCTCAAAAGTAACAAAGAAAAGATCCCCAAAAGCCTTGAAAATCAACCTACACTAACCTACTCGAGATTTTGCTCTTCGAATCAACGTAACCGTGCACATGAATTCCCAAACGATTTCTTCGTAGTCAAGTTTGTCTTGGAAGGTGAACTCATTTCAACCCAGATTAGAGAGGTAGGCATAGATTTCATCTTTGATTCCAAGGGATTCAAAGAGAAAGGTTGAGGGAATCTTATCGGGTTGGATGATTTTGGAAGAATTGGCTTTATATCGGCCCTTTTCTTCCTTGGTGATCCCTTTCATCAAATGATAGGCAGGAGGACCAAAGGATTGGGCTATGCCCTTCCTTTTTTCTATTTGGAAGCCTTCATGGGGCCATTTGAGATGAGAGAGGAATTAAAGAAGGTTTGAGGTAGAAGAATGAAGAGAGATGAAAAGATTGTGTAAATGTAAGTTAAAACATTGTTACAAGGGCTTAAATAGGCAAAGAATAGGTGCAAAAATGGTAACAAATAATCAAATTTGTAATTAATGAGAGGGAGTCATCAGTTAGCAGTCAAATCAATTAATGTTGGGCAACTACTCTAATTTGCGACCGCGAACTGTAAGTCATGACCGCTAATTACAAAAAATCTGAGTAACGGACAAAAGTTCCTCAAAAACTGATGGAGTCAATAGTTAAAACTTCTGAATTTTGAAAAAATTTGCAGTAAAGAATGGAAATAGTGATCACAAAATGATAGGTGACAGGCAGTTTGACAAGTGCCTGCAAATTGCGATTATGAAAAAAGAAGTAGCAACTGTAAATTACAAGGCAAGAAAAGAAATCAAAAAGAGATAAGAATTGACCTTCTAAGATATTATCCACTTAATATATTAATGCTTAATTCATGCAAAATGGCATAGACAAGCATAATTGCATAAAGAATTAAGACATCTAAATAAGTATACAACACATTCACCAATTAGAGCAAACAATCATTCATTTAAAACAATTCACCAAACAAATAACATTCTAAAAGATTTAATTTTCACTCCAAGGAGCTTCCATTAAGCATTCCCAACTCTCTCTTAATGAAGTTCACCCTTTCTTCATTGAGAGGTTTAGTGAAAATATTCACAAGTTGATGATTAGTGTCAATAAAATCCAACACTATATCACCATTTTTAGACATGTTCACTAAGAAAATGATACCTAATTTCAATGTGTTTACTCCTAGAGTGTTGGATAGGATTCTTTGAAAGCTTTATTGCACTAGTGTTGTCACATTTGATGGGAATGTGATCAATAATTTTGTTATAATCCTTTAATTATTGTTTCATCCAAAGAACTTGAGTGCAACAACAACCCGCAGCCACATATTCTACTTCGGTGGTGGATAAGGCAACCGAAACTTACTTCATACTAAACTAAGGCACTAAGCATTCTCCTATAAATTGGCAAGTTCCATAAATGCTCTTTCTATCTAGTAAGCTACGGGCATAATCCACATTTAAATATCTTATAAGGTTAAAGGATGAATTTCTAGGATACCATAAACCTAAATGCAATATGCCATGTAAATTTTTAAAAATCCTTTTAACAGCATTAAAATGTGATTCTTTCGGGCAAGATTGAAATCTAGCACACATGCATACATTAAACATGATATCAAGTCTAGAGGTAGTGAGATAGAGTAAAGAACAAACCATACCTCGATATCTCTTCTCTTCAACAAACTTACATAATTCATCCTTGTCTAGTTTGATGGTAGCACTCATTAGTGTCTTTGCTACTTTGCATCCTTCTATGCCAAATTTCTTGAGCATATCCTTTGTGTACTTGGCTTGGTTGATGAAAATCCTTTCTTTGATTAGATTGATTTATAGGCCAAGAAAGAATTTGAGCTTTCCCTTCATGCTCATCTCAAATTCCTTAGTCATACACTTAGCTAAATCCTTACAAAGAGATTCATTAATAGCACCAAATATGATATCATCAATATATATTTGCACAATGAGTGTGTCATGATTGAGCCTTTTAACAAATGAGGTTATATCAACCTTCCCCTTTTTAAAATCATTTTGCAAAAGAAATGAACTAAGCATTTTGTACCAAGCTTTTGGAGCTTGTTCCAAACCATACAAGTCTCTATTCAACTTAAAACATGATTTGGAAAGACATGAGATTTAAAGTTAGGAAATTGTTCAACATAAACTTCCTCCTCAATGAGACCAATTAAAAATGCACTTTTAACATTTTGAAAGAGTTTGAAATTCATGTGACATACATATGCTAAAAGAATTCTAATAGCCTCTAATCTTCTTATGGGGGCATAGGTTTCATCATAATCAATGCCTTCCTCTTGGTTGTATCCCGAAGCAACCAATCTAGCCATGTTTTGAGTAATGAAACCTTGCTCATCTAAGTTATTCCTAAACACTTTCTTGCATCCTATAATAGGGTGTTCCTTAGGCCTAGGAATAAGTTCTCATACAATGTTTCTCCCAAATTGATTGAGTTCCTCTTGCATAGCAATTACCCAACTCTCATCATCAAAAGCCTTATTTTTACTTAAATTCAAAAATAAATGCAAGATTATTATCTAAAGAATTGAGTTTAGATCTAATACTTACACTCTTGGATGTATCACCAATGATTAGGCCAGTTGGGTGATGCTTGGAGAATCTCTAATCCTTGGGAAGATATTGATTTAGGGTTTCCATTTGTTAATGTTAAGGTTTTTTTTCTTCTTGTTGGCCCTAGCCACCAAGAAAGGAGGGGTTGAATTGGTGTATATAAAAAAATTAAGAGCAAGGGATAGAGAAGAGTAGAAAAATGAGACACACACTTTATAGTGGTTCGGGTACAATCAACCCTACGTCCACTCCCCAATTCTCTGCAATTGGGTGTTCCATTAACTTCAAATGGTGTTTCTAAGCTCACATCTAACTTTACACTTTATGTTTTCAAGGCTCACACAACAACCTTTACACTATGTGTTTTTAAGGCTAACATAACAACCTTTACATTATGTGTTATTAAGGCTCACAAAACAACCTCTCTTTAGTGTTTTTATAGGCTCAGACTACAACCTTTACACTTGGTGTTCAATACTCACGCCCAATACTTATAATCTCATAAAGAAGAGAAGAAAATGAGTAGTAAAAGATTGAAGCTTTAACACAAGTAATGAATTCTCTATCTTTTTCTGTTTCTCACTGTTTGGTGGAGTATTTATACCCCATACCAACCAAAGAGATGTTAGACTTTAAAGCTCAATAAATCTTTAAGACATGCTAGGCAAATTTTGCATTAATTACATGTCAGGCTGGAGTCGCGGTTGCTATTGGTCAATCGCAGTCGCGAAATCCAAATTTCCATACAGGAGGAAAAAATTACGACGAAAAAATCTGTTTGTGTCTAATGGCTAGTCCATGTGGTAGCTTTTTATTGGTCCACTAGGAAAATATAGTCGTTATGTTCTAACTACCTACAAAAGTAGCAGTTGCGATTCTTCTTTATACAGGACACGACAACGAACGTGAATCCTTTTGTTTGAAAGAAATTTTCTTCTTTTGGAATTATGGTCGCTACCCAAATTGTTACTCTCGTGATTTTTGTTCTTCAACGGATACCTTGACACTTGGCATGTTATGATTGTGGACTGGCTTCCCTTTTTAATGACTTTGAAAGTTGCGATCATGACTAAGGCATGACACACACCGCGAATTCATCTATGACTTTAGCACTCCCATCTTTGGATGAGTCATGGTAGTGAAAATGCCTGCGAATCCTTTTGACCGAGTTTCACCTTTTCCTTGAATTGGGTCGCGGTCATGAATTATAGACCACTGATTGCGAATTTGGATGAACTTTGCCTACTTGAGGATTGTGCAATCCTTCCAATTTTTAATGGAAATATAACTCAATTTTTGTAAAACAACACTTAGTTGAAACATTAGATATGATCAATCTCCTTTGTCAAGATCAAAAGAGGTCTAAGACTTAGGATTGCCCATTCTAGTCCAACAATCTCCCCCTTTTTTATTTTAACAACCTAGATTGATCCTCAGTGAAAACAATGCAGAAATGTAAAGTTGGAGTGAAATATGATTCAATGAATACTTAAGGTGAAATTTCCCAAGTATGACATTCAATCATTCAAAGCAAAATTTCTAAAAATCCTAAGTATGATAGTATAATGCTCATGATGCTCCTGATGCTCCCCCTCAACATATGCTATAATTTTTAAGTTATTTTAACTTCCCCTTAGTCTTAGATTCTTTCTATCTCTCTCCCTTTGGCAAGATCAAAAAGAGGGTACATATAAGGGAAAAGAATACATGCATAAGTAGTTAAGTAAACATAGGGAGCAAATGCATAAACAATTAAAGTAAAGTAAGCACATAACACAAAATTTCAAAGAAACAATCTTTTATATATATATTTGTAAACAAGTTATGTGGGATCACATTTTTGTAAAAAAAAAAAAAAGAAAAATACAAAAGAGATCCTAATCTAGAAAGTAGGAGAATCATCTCCATAAAAGTCTTCATTTTCACACAGATCATCACCTTCAGCCTCATCTCCATCCTTCACTTCATCATTGCCTTCTTTTTTATGAGTGTCTTCAAACTCTGTAAAGTCTGAAAGATGGCAATAGGGAACTCCTAACTTCTCTTGCAAATCAATCATATCACTATGAAGATGAGATAGGAACAAAAATCTCATTTTCATAATCCTCATCAACTTGTCAAGCTTGTTGTTGTTCGTTGCAAGGGAGAGTTTTGCCTTAGGCTTTGGTTGAGGAGGGATGGATAGAGCTCTTTCTTCAATAGTGAGTCTTTTTTGTTTGGAAGCTTGTGAAGACACCATTTTCCTTGCTCCAACTGCACCTAGGGTATACGCATAGGTGTCCGGATAAATAGCCTTGGTGTTGATAAGGTAGGTAAGATCAAGGAAATTTTATGAAGGGAAAAGTTTCTTGGTGAGGAATTTCTAATTTTCCTCATCAAGAGCTCCTACAAATTGATAAATGGTTGTGATATATGAAGGTAGCAAGAATTGGCTCTTGGGTTTAGAACTCATGTGAATCAATTGATCCACAAGGTATCGGCCAGTTTGTATTGGTTTATTTTTGACAAGGCAGAAAATAAATGCCAAGTCTTTATGTGATACTTTCTCATTGCCATCACCTCTAGCGTTTACTGAAAAGGTGATGATACGATGGAGTATGCAAAGGGGTAGGGTCTTAATGTGTTTGGCTAAGGAGGATCTTGGGTCATGTTTGGTTTCAATCGAAATTTTCGACCAAAATTTGAAATAAATAACATCAAGTACAGAGATTATAAAGGGGATGTTTTCTCCGACTTGAAGATTAAATGGAGAAGAGATTTGGTCGAAAGTAATGTAAACAGGATCGCTAAAGGCCCGAAACACTAACCTGTATTGCCCTGCTCTTGAATCGGTTTTACGACTCAATTAGACTATGCACATAAATTACTGCACAATTTCTTCGTACCTGAGTTCATCTCGAAAGATGAGCTCGATCCAGCCAAAATTAGAGAGGAAAGCTCGAATTTTGCATTAATACCCAAGGTTTCCAGCAGAAAGGTAGAGGGTATCTTGTTTGGGAGGATGATCTTGGAAGAGTTGGCTTTGCACCTTTCTTTCTCTCTCCTCCTTGGTGATTACTTTCATAAGATGGAGAGCAGATGGTGCAGAAGGCTGAGCCACAGCCTTGCCTTTGTCTACTTAAGAAATCTTCTTTAGAGCCATTTCAAAGGATGAAGAGGATTTAAAGATTTTTAGAGAGATTTAAGAGAGAGAAAATGATGTTAGAAGTGAAGCGAGGAGAATACTATTAAATGGGGTATTTATAGCCATTTTAAGTCTCTGTAACCGGCTAGAAATGGCTACAAATGAATTGGTGAAGACATAGAAATGGTTGGCAGTCAAACCACATAAATGTATAGGCGGTTACCCTAATTCGAGTTTGAGAATACATGAGTTGCGAACGTGAATTTTGAAAAATATGAGTAACGAACAAATTTTCCTCGGGAATACGCACTTCAACAGTCAAAAATTTGAATTCTTGACCAAAATCGTGGTGGAGCTTAATTCTTGCGACCACGATTTGATGTTTAACAGCCGAATAGCTAGGACTTGTAATTCTCGACCATGAAGATAGAATAGCGACCGCGAATTATAAGTCAACAAAGATAAGAATGAAAAACTAAAGTTTTAAATGAATCAAAATTGTGATCCACATGGAAAATGCCATACAAAAAACATAAGACATACAATTATCAAACAACACACATAGCAGTCATACAAAAGATCAAAATTTCCACTTTAAGGTGCTTCCATCAAGCATTCCCAATTCTCTCTTAATGAAGTTCATTCTTTCTTCATTGAGAGGTTTAGTGAAAATATCTGCAAGCTAATGATTTGTGTCAATAAACTCTAACACAACATCACCCTTTTGTGCCTAATCTCTAAGAAAATGATGTATAATATCTATGTGTTTGCTCCTAAAGTGTTGGATGGGATTCTTAGAAAGATTAATAGCACTTGTGTTATCACATTTAATAGGAATGTGATCAATCACTTTGCCCAAATCCTTTAATTGTTGTTTCATCCAAAGAACTTGGGTCTAACAACAACCGGCAGTAACATACTCGGCTTCTACGGTGGATAAGGCAACCGACACTCACTTTTTGCTAAACCAAGATACTAAGAATTCTCCTATAAATTGGCAAGTCCCAGAAGTGCTTTTTCTATCTAATAAGTTAGCCGCATAATCCACATTCAAATATCCTATAAGACAAAAGGATGAATTCCTAAGATACCATAACCCTAAGTGAATAGTGTCATACAAATACCTAAAAATTCTCTTGACAACATTTAAGTGAGATTCTCTTAGAGAGGATTGGAACCTAGCACACATACAAACACTAAACATGATATCTAGCCTAGAAACAATAAGATAAAGTAGAGATTTGATCATACCTCGATATTTCTTTTCATCTACCATTTTACCCAATTCATCTTTGTCTAGTTTGATGGTACCATTCATGGGGGTCTTGGCTACTTTACAACAAGCCATGCCAAACTTCTTGATCCCTTGTGTACTTGGCTTGGTTGATGAAGATCCCTTCTTTGCTTTGCTTAATTTATAGACCAAGAAAGAATTTGAGCTCTCCCATCATGCTTATTTCGAATTCCCTAGTCATATACTTAGCAAAATCCTCACAAAGAGACTCATTAGTAGCACCAAAAATGATATCATCAACATAGATTTGAACAATTAGTGTATCATGCTTATGCTTTTTAACAAATAGTGTGGTATCCACCTTTCCTTTGTCAAAATCATTTTTCAAGAGAAATGAACTAAGCCTTTCATACCAAGCTCTTGGAGCTTATTTTAATCCATATAAGGCTTTGCTCAGTTTAAAAACATGGTTTGGAAAACAATGTGACTCAATACCAAGAGGTTGTTCAACATAAACTTTCTTCTCAATGATATCATTTAAAAATGCACTTTTAACATCCATTTGAAAAAACTTAAAATTCATGTGGCATGCATAAGCTAAGAGAATCCTAATGGCCTCTAATCTTGCAACGGGGGCAAAGGTCTCATCATAATCTATGCCTTCCACTTGGTTGTATCCCTTAGCAACCAATCTCGCTTTATTTTTAGAAATAAGACCTTGCTCATTTAACTTGTTCCTAAACACCCATTTGCAACCTACAATGCAGTATTCTTTAGCCCTAGGGACAAGTTCGCATACTTTGTTTGTCTCAAATTGGTTGAGTTCCTTTTGCATAGCAAGCACCCAACTCTCATCATCAAGAGCCTCATCAATTGATTTTGGCTCAAGTTGAGAAACAAAGGCAAGATTATTTTCTAAAAGATTAATTTGAGATCTAATACTTACACCCTTAGAGGTATCACCAATGATCAAGTCCTTAGGGTGATACTTGGAAAATCTATAATCTTTGGGTAGATCTTGGCTTGGCTCATCTCTTTATTGATGTTGTGGCTCCTTATCTTCCTTTGATGATTCACCTCCTTCTTTGCTTTTACCCTCTCTTTTTGTGGTGTCTTCTAATTTCAGCTTTTCAAAATCACCTATAAGATCATCAATAAAAATACCTTTCCCAAGGTCAAGTTTACTAGATTCATTAAAGACAACATTCACAGACTCCTCAACTATCATTGAACTTTTGTTAAAGACTCTATATGCCTTGCTAAAGGTGGAATAGCCTAAGAAAATTCCTTCATTGGTCTTGGAGTCAAATTTCCTAAGATTATCCTTAGTATTTAAAATATAGCACTTACATCCAAATACTCTTAGGTATGAAATCTTGGGTTTTCTACCATTCTATAGCTCATTAGAAGTTTATTGAGAATAGGTCTTTTGAAAACTTTATTTGCAATGTAACACGAAGTATTAATGGCTTCGGCCCAAATGTAATTCGGTCAAGAATACTCATTGAGCATGGTCCTAGCCATTTCTACTAGTGTTCTATTTTTTTTCTCTCTACAACACCATTTTGTTATGGTGTCCTAGGATTTGAATAATTATGTAAAACTCCATTATCCAAATAATAAGTTTCAAAAGACTCATTTTGAAATTCCTTTCCATGGTCACTTCTAACAGAAGAAATGAAGTAACTTTTTCATTTTGAACTATTTTTGTAAAACTCTTGAAAGCTTCAAAAGTATCACACTTATGAGCTAAGAAGGATACCCAAGTAAACCTAGAGTAATCATCAACTAGGACAAAAGCAAAATGCTTTCCATCTAAGCTAGTGTAACATCCATATCCACATTCATTGGCATTATCACATGAACATATTCATTGCATAAATGATATGAAATCCCGTATGAACATATGCATTGGATAAATTATCATTTAGTCATACGATTTGTAAAAGCATGACAATGACACTTGCACCGTTATATTTGGGACACTTGAACATATATGTAGTGTTTGTATAGTTGCATGGCCAATTGTTTTATGTTGTGTGCATGTTACAATATCATAAATAATGGTGTTTTAGAGCTTAATTAAAAGTATAAGGAGCATTTAGGGATTAAGAGATGGATGAAGGTGTTTAAGGAGTGAAGAAGAGGGACTAAAAGAGGAAAAGTGATCTTCCAACTAATGGAAATGAAGCACCATGATTTTATATTATTATAATAAGTTTATATATGCTAATTATGGTAGAATTGAAGGGTAAGTAAAGAGGTATTGCAGAAAGAGAGTGAGAGAAAGCTAAAGAAGAAGAAGAAGAGAGGGTGAGCTGCCTAAGGTTTTCTAATTTTGGGATAGTAGGTAAGTTAATTTATCTTCTTCTTAACTGAAATTAACCTTTCATACATGTTAATCATGCATGGTTAGTGAGAATTATGGAGTAATTGAAGTAGAGCTCTTGGATGGAAGTTATAAACCAAGAGAACAAGAGCTGATTTTGCTGTTAAAGCAGAATTTTACACCCACGATTTCATAACCCGAGAAGAGGAATTATGGAAAGTGCAAAATATGAAAGTTATAGCTTTATGTCTCATATAAATGTGTATGAAACAGCTTTGCTTTATTTATGTATGTTAGGAGATATGACTCCTTCAGTAGGACTAGGTCAAATCCGAACTAATATGATCTCAGTCTTTTGTTTTCTTATATTTTGATGGCTTATGTTCTCATTTTGAAAAAGTGTAAAACATGAAATTTGTAGGGTTATGTCCTCCCTAAACACCTGTAAACCAGTTTTGATTGATTTGCTGTGTGGAAAGAGTTATGGCTCATTGATTAGGACTGACTCTGTACCGAGGTGAAACCTACCTTTCTTTTGAATCTGTTTTCCAAGGATTTGATGGCCATAGATTCAGAATTTGATGATGGTCCAAACTTTAAAGTTGTATATTTATGCCTGATATACATTCCTTTGAAATATTTTCTTGCCAAATCTAGCATGGTTATTGAGATATTGTTCCTTCATCATGACCGTTTGTCAACATGTAACAAACCTACTCACCCTGAGATTGGTCATTTGTTTTGGTGACCTTATAGATTGAATCAGACAATGAGTAAAACATGAAAAATGTTCCTTTATATGTTTTGCAACTGATGGTCTATTATTATTGCAACTGGACTTGTACAATTTGAGAAACACCTAAGAGAGTAAGACCTACTCAAACTAAAAGGACATGCAACAGGGACAAATGTAAAAATTCACCACATTTTTTGTGTGTCTGATATTTGCCTGAAATTTGAATATGTTGTCTCATTATGTGTCCAATTTATTTAAAAATAAAGAATCAAGTCATTTGGATAAGTATATCAAGAGTTATTGTTGTGAGAGTGTAGCAAGCTCAGGCTACCATATAAGGAATATATGCACAAACACTAGATTCACTTACATGGATCATGCCATAATTGCATACCAAGCATTCATAATCATTTTGACATACTTGTAACCATGTATGTATTAAATTCTAAGATCTCAAAACTTTAAGGAAGCCCTAGAGAGAGAACCAAACCACTGTAAAGGTCGATAACATCAAAAGGTGAGTAAAAACCATAATTGGATTCAATGGGTGTATGTGATAATTGTATGATATGATTATGTTCTATTACATGTATATATGATTGAATTGTTACATGTTACATGAAAATATAGGTCAAGTGAGAATGATTGAATTGTTACATGTTATATGGGAATAATTTGATTATGTTCTATTACATGCATATATGATTGAATTGTTACATGTTACATGGGAATACAGGTCAAGTGAGAATTAAATGCTCTTAACGATTACTTGGCATATAATTTGTGAATAAGCACTTGCATATGGAACTAAAAGGGGCGTTGTGACCGATTTTTCAAACACTTGCAAATCACAAGAAGATGGACCAATAGGTCCCAAATCATATGTCAAATGAATTACAGGAGGATGGACCAATAGGTCCCAAATCATATGTTACATGAATCACATGAATATCCTGGGAGTAATGTTTGCCTTGCTCGGTCACGAAAAAAATAAAGCTATTGCATTTGCACTTGCATAGTCAATTGCTATACTTGCAATGTATTTTGATGATATTTGATTATGGATTATGTCATGAGAATTTGATTATTGTTTTTATTCACTGTGTCGCAACTCACCAAATTACAAATTTTTTTTTAGATACTGAATAATAGGAATTGGACACTTTGGTGCTTTGAGTTTTACATTGAGACATATGGACCACTGGTCGTCGGCTGAATCCTAACTCTCTCTCTCCTTGTGTCATATACATATATGTACATCAAACACATGTTGGATTGTGTGTGTATGAGGGATAAAACCTGTATGCATATGTATTTTGATCATGAATGATATGAGTTATGTAAATGAATATGGCTGTTACACTGGATGTAGGATTGGTTAACACCTGAACCACTATAAATATTATGTGTTCTTTCTTTCCACTTTTTATCCCATTTCCATTCACTTCATCTTCCCCTCAAATTTTATAGATTACCACTAATTCAACTCCCCTTCTTGGTGTTTAAAGGCCAATGACAAGGAAAAGAAAAAAGGTTTTAAAGCTACTTGGGATGATAGCTCAAGTGAGGAAGAATAAGATGAAAAACTTTTAAACTATATAAGACAAGAGGACTCTTCTAATGAGGTAAGTACTTCTTCACATTCTTGTCATGATTATGATGAGTTAGATGATGTGGATAATGACCTTCTTGAAGCTCTAATCTTGAGATGTGATAAATATAAGTCATAAATGAAAACTTATAAGAAAAAAATGCTCAAAGCTTGGGGATGAATTTAAATATTTAAATGATCTTGTTAATGACTTGAGAACTTTAAATGAAGAACTCAAAAATTCTTTAGAAAATATTTATAAAACTTCATCCTCTCTTGATTCTTTAAGAAAAGAAAATGATTCCCTAAAAGGTGAAGTTATTGAGTTTAAGAATTCCATTTGAAGATTCCATAAAGGGAAGGAAGCATTGGGTACTCTTATTATATCCCAAAGACCTCCTTAGTAATACATAATTTAGGCTTCAATGGGCCTCCCTCATTTGCATCTCTCATCTTATTTTCATTAGAGCATCTGCACATCAAACTTCTAGTATTGAGGTTATTAGGAAGAAATGCTCTAAGCACTAAGCCACCTAAGCGTATGGGCAAAGGAAAGGTTTCCTAAGGCTTAAGAGCTAAGCCTCAAAGAGTAAATAATGCATATATTTATGATAAGAGGCATGATCAAAGACACATATATAAAAACTTCTCTTCTACTCCTCATTGCTCATGCACTTGCATGCACTCTCATAACCAAAGTATGAGAAGGCCACTTAATCATACTAAGGTTGTACGTATGAGAAAGACTTACAAATCTAAAATTTAATGCCATTACTACATTAGGTATAGTCACATAAATATATTTTGCCATATTATGAAGGCTCACCTCAAACTAGAGGATCCTTCTAATCCTAACCATACAGGACCTAAGTATGCATAAGTACCAAAGAAAAGTATTTGATATTGTAAAGTAGGGACTCCTTCACCAATTTCTGATTATGAAATATCTAAAGGTAACTGGAGATTGCTAATCAATAAGAGAAGAACTTTAAAAGGTTATTTGGTATCAAGTCATTGATATTAAACTTGTAATGTATCTTTTACTTCTATATCTTTATCTTGGTATATATATTATTGCTTGATTTCTTTTGAAGGTGCTTGATATTTTTACATGTTGATGTTTTTTGATTGATTATGTAATGAGATAAGTCAATTCATCTCACATTTGAGCTTTTCTATGTTCGATTGTGTGAAATTTTCATCAAAACATCCTTATATGTTTGAAGTATTTTATGAAATTATGTTTTCTATTAATGAAATTTCATTAGAATGTGTTCAATCACTTTAGTTTCTTATGTGACAAATTGTGATTAGTTGTGCAAATTGCTTGAGTTTGATATCATGATTTGAGTTTGTGCAATTGACAAGTTTATAAACATTCCCTCTCATATTCTCCATTTTCTCTCTCATTCCCTCATATTTCCTATTTTTTTAATCTTGACAAAGAGGGAGAGATAATTGACTTAATATACAAAGGGGGAAATATACAAAAAAGGGAGAAAAAATTAAACTAAATTTGTAATAAGCTAAGACATGATCTTATTGGAATAACCAAGACGGAGTATGGATTGAGGGGTATCAATTTCGTACTTATGAGTTGAATCACTTCATAATCATTCACTTTAGAGTATGCATAATTGATTTTTTATCCTTTGCATATTTAATCTAGATTGTCAAAATGAAAAGTTTGATGGATTAGATTGTTTAAACCTAAGTCAAGACTCTCTTCGATTTTAATAATATAAATTGAAAGGTACTAATATCAATCTTAAGTATTGATCTTACAGATATTAAGTTAGAATTGCATTAGAAGTTGAATAGAAATTATTAGAAACCAAAAACTAAAAGTACAAAAATTTACCTCCTACAATCTCGACCAGGACCTGGAGGTAGAGACTGTGAATTTTGAAATAACTATCGGAGATTCAAAACTCTCAACTGTGACTCATTTGTCATGACCACAACTTAAGAAAAATAAGAAAGTAGTTTGATTCGTGGTGGTATGTCAAATTTTAGTAGAGACTATAACATTCCAGTAGAGACCGCAATATTCAGTAGAGATTGCAAATATTGAGATCCATTAGAGAGATCCAACAACTAGTTTTCGAAAGGACCAATGTCGTGTTGCCACGTGTACTAGCCATTAGACACAAGTTAATAACCTTGATGGCAACCATCTAAATTCTGGAGCAAAACATGAATAGCGACTGTAACATGGACGTCTCGACTATGACCTGCGTCTGATAAGAATTAAATGCTAGATTTTTCCACCAACTTTGGAGATTATGAGATAAATTTGTCTTTAGTGTCTCTTTGGTAGGCATAACCTATAAATACACCACTAAATGGACTAAAATGCAAGAGAATAACACTATTGATTATGCCAAAACTTTTACAAAGTTAATTATCATAACTTTAACCCTTTATTTCTTTGTATATAGTTTGGTGTGAGCTTTAAACACCTTGGGCTTAGTTTAAAGAGTGAGCATTTATATAGAAAACTCTTATTTGGGGTTTTAAAGCGAGTCTTAGAAGACTCTTATATAGGTTTGAGTATTAGCCTTTGTAAAACAGTTGTATAAGGTTTGAGTGTAAGCCTTGGGAAAACACTTTTAAGGTTTGGTGTGAGCCTAAACACTAAGTTGAGTATGAACTTAAAAACACTAGTGATTTAATGAAACAAACAATTGGTGAATTAGAGAGTGGATCTCGGGTTGGTTAATACTTGAACCACTATAAATTATTGTGTATTATATTCTTCTCCTTCTTCTTTTAATACTTGCATAACTAACCTCTCCTCAAAAGTTCAAATTACCTACTAATTCAACACCCCTTCTTGGTGCACAAGGGCCAATAACATTAAAGTTGTTCATCTAAGAATCTATATGTAACATGCACTCTAAAGTCTAAAAAAAGGAACCTCTCACCTTCTTGATCCTTATAAATAAGAAAAGGACCTCCTTACTTTAATGACATGTCTTATGGTCCTCTTTATGGCTACTTCCCCTTTCTCCCTATTGAAGATGCTCTTAATATCATCTTGAATTGATAAAAGTTTTTATAGTGGTGGTGGTGGTTGTGAAAGAGTAACAAAGCTAAATGATAGCTAAAAGATACAGTTAACTTTGAAACTCAAAAGAATTACACTTATTTCAAACTCTAGAGAAGTGTTTGAATTAAATTATAAGTGAAAATAGGGAGAATTAAAGCCTATTATAGACCAAAAGGAGTGGGGTTTAGGTGGAAACATTTAAAATTCTAATTGGTTTTAAAATCCCCCCAAAAGCCTCAGTCATATCACAATCGAGACTATGTTTCGAAGTGAAACTAGTCACATCCTGTAACTCAGTCTAACTAAGGCTCACACAAGCAAGTCACAACCCACAACTTTTTTATCATCCTAATTTCTCAAAATTTAATCCTCCCTATGCAAACTATTACTAAACACCATCCAAACACATGAACAATAATCAAAATGTATAAAATTAAGATTTTCCTTTTGCATAATTCATAAAACATTAAACATTAAACAACAAATTAAGATTGATAAACATGAAACTAACATTGGAATTGAAATTTAAACCTTAAAAACTCTTAATTTTATTATTAACATTCTTGAAATTAAAATTATATTAAAAGAAATGTGTGAAACTCTAAATCTTAAAAGACTAAATCTAAATTATTACAAGCTAAAGCAATATCACAAATTAATTCTTCCTTGGTCTTTCTCTACCCCTCTTTTGTTTTGGTGGCCTCAATCTTCCCCTCATTATCAGTGAAACACACATCTCCATAAGCTCATTTCCTTTTTCCTCCTCCTCACTTGATAATGAATCTTTAACCTTAATAAAAATTCCCTCAACCTTATCCTTCTTCACCATAGCTACAATCTCCTCAAGAGTGTAAACATACTCTCTTTCTCCTAAGAATGCCCTATGGTAAGTGTAAAAAGCTATAGTCTATTTAGGTGTGAGATTTTTCTTGGGATTAAAAGAGGTTTTCAGTTTTGGCACTTTTAAATTGGGTGGCAAGAGAGGTAAGGGTTACTTTTCTTTCACTTGAGTTAGGATGGATTCCATTTTGGTGTTTCTAACGCAATAATGGATTATGAATACCACAGTGTTTTCTTCTCCACTATTTATAGAAGATGTCCTTGTCCCTAATGTTTGTGGATTAAGTAATTCTAGAACACCTAGAAGCTTTTACACACTCCTTCTAATCAAATGACTACTAATCCTTACCTTTATTACCGTTTTAACATGGAATCAAATAAAAACATCTTAGCAAACATTTAACACATATTTTAATGCAAAAATTCAAGGCAAGTAACATTATAACACAAAATTCATATGAGATATTTAATGAAATTATTACCCTACTTTCCTCACTTTACTTGTTTCCAATGTCTTCTTCTATTCCATTATCTTTCCATGGCAACCTATCAAAAATAATAAAGAACTTTTATTCAAACATTTAACTAATACTAACTAATAAAAAAAAACTAAATAAATTGCACGAAAAAACTAAAAGCTTAAGTCGCCACCTAAGAGCACTTATGAGCATCAATTTCTAAACCTTAGGATGCAAGCCCAATGATGAAAATTAATGAAAATATTCGCCAAAATACAAGAAGGAGTGTGAAAGAAAGAAGGACAAAAGGCCTTTAGAAACCTTAGAATGAACCCTAAAACCAAGCCTAAACTTACGAGGCCAAAAGTCTAAACTTACTAGCCTTAGTTTAGTGGGTTGAACAGCAAAGCCAAGCATATGGCTATATAAATCAGCCCTAAAACCATAATAAAAGGAAGGTTCTAAAACTCAATAACTTGGTGTCCAAGTGGTCTATACAGCCAAGCACATGGCTATACAGATATAGCTCTAAAACCCTAATGGAAAGAAGATTCTCAATTATAGACACCTGGCATTAAAAGAGTTGTACAACCAATATTAAAGGTCTGTACAACCAACCTGTTAGCTAAATAAACATCCTTCAAACCCTTATTTTAGAACTTTCATGGACCTGTCTATTATAGGTCATGAATGTCATGGAACGATAAAAATTCTAAATTGTTTGCACCCTTCTTCCTTTATAAATGCCATCCTATTTAAAAAGGAACGGGGAGGCTTGGAAAACCCTAACAAAACTTTATCAAATTCTCACCATAAATATCCCAAAACACAATAACCCTAACCTAATTTATCAATATCAAGATCTAAGTTAGATAAGGCTTTTGCACTTTACTTTTGAACATTCCCATTGCATTTTTAGAGGATAAAACCAAAGTATTGTGCCTTTAAAGGCAAAGTAATAACCAAAAGCATCCAAGGTTCCTCTTGTCCCTTGTTTTCTTTCCCCTCTCTTCATCTTATTTCTTTCAAACAAATCCAATCTTAATAGACTATATAGACTTCATGTAGTTTGTACATACTACACTTTAGGTTGTACAGACCATAGTTGGTATGTACAACCCACTTTGTTTATGGACAGACTATAAAATTCATCTATTTCCCCATTCAGACTTCCCCACTTTTGAACTTTTTTTTTTGTGATATTTGAGAAATCCATTAACAGAATAGGGGGAGGTTTTATGACCTAGGACCCCTATTCATTCAAATAATGGAATAATGGCTAAGTTTAAAGTTTCTTGTATAATTTTTCATGTTTTTAAGATTTTATATTAATTCATTTTATATCTTACAAAACATTTATGTTTATATTTTAAATTCATTTTGGCCATGATCAAATATGGAATTTCTCATTCTTAGGACCTTAAGAGACTTATTTGGCTATATCTTTATGCATGTCAATATATGTATATTTTGTCCTTGTATTTGCCCTTTATTGATTAACATCCTAACCCTTTAAATGTTCAGTGATGCTTATGGATTTAAGTTGTTCAAGAGCAATAAAGAGGAGGGTTTAATAACCCTAGGATCCTGTTTTGTTATGACTTTACCCCAGACCATTAATATCCTTCAAGATGCCATTGCATTCATATTTATGATTTCTCATGTTATATGACTCACATGTTTGTGTTTATTTGGTGTTCTTAATCTTATCATATGAATCCTGTTATGTTGAGATGTTTATGACTATGGACTTAAAAACATGCTTAGGTTCCTTGACTTAGAGACATGTTAAGATGCTTGCATTAACCTTCTTTTACTTGCTTCGATTTTTTTAATTTATTCTTATGTTGGTTACTAACTTGTGTGTTTTCTTGAGAATAGGTGCTTATTTGGGCATGACCATGATTGATGATCGCTTTTATCATCATTTTAAATATCAATAATACATGATGATTTTGATTATGGTTGATAGATTAGCATGACCTCCCCCAACATTTCGTATAACCATCTATCTCCTTTTAATATTGACTGTGATTTTGCTTTGTTTTAATTTGATCGATCGGATTTTGTTAGAAACATTCTTAAGGGTGTTAATTGAACAAAATAATATGGTTGAAATGGTAAAAAGGAACTAAATATGCCTAAAGGTCGAATCCCAATATCCAAGAAGTTTTGAGGGATGTCTAACCTCTTTCGTAAGCCATACTCAATTTTTAAACTCGATCTTTGATGGGGTGAAGATGAATTAGGCCTTCTAAATAACTTAGTTAAGTTCATATTTTATCTTGCCTGTATTCTTGTCATAACCAAAGTTAGGTAGCAACTCAATATTTCCTTAAGGATGGTACCAATGTCTTATCATGCCTTGGTCTCTCATTAACCATCACTTAGATAAAAAGGGCTTCCAATTAGCATAAGTCTTAAAGATCCCTTATGATCCAAATACGAGCCATGTTTTATAGTTATTACCAATTAATGGCCCTCATCCTCTCGAACCCCTATTGGTCGATAAAAGGATGAAGTGGCAAACAAGATTGCACTTGTTTAAGCAAAATCTTGAAGGTTTTCACAATGCTATTTTAAGGAATTATAGTTTGACCCTTCTTCTTCTTTAATCAAGTATGGTGGTGAAGTGAAGAACCTCTTCATGCTTCTTAGGCTCCATCCCAAATTAAGGTTCAAGACATTATCCATTCATTTTGAAAATCTATTTTTTGTGATTTTTTAAAGTCTATTGCTCTACATGGATAAATTTTCTCTATCACAAAAGGTTTTGACCACCATGACTTTAATTTTTTAAGAAATAACCTTAACTTATAATTGTAAAGCAATGCTTATTGTACCTCTTGAATTTACATCACAATATGTCCTTGTCATGCCCCTTTGACTCTAGCTCATCTTGTTCTCATTATTTTTTCCCCTTTCATCCTCAATACCTTATATTTTCTATCACCTTTCTTCATATTGATATTTTCTTAATTTTGTACATATCAAACTTCACTTGTTCATTTCCTACTCTTAAGGTCAATTTGCCTAACTCCATATCAATGAAGGCTCTCCCCATTGCTAAGAATGATCTCTCTATAAAGATAAACTTATCCACCTTGATAAGAATGTCCTCAATCTACCTGTTAGTTGAAAAGATATCTTTATCTCCTTAGGCTTACCTATTTTCAATTCATTAAAAGGAGAAAAAGGCATCAAGTTAATATTGTAACCAAGATCACAAAGGGCTTTATCAAACTCTAATTCACCAATTTCATAAGATATAGTAAAACTCCCTAGACCTTTGACTTTTTGGGAAAGTATACGTTACAAGATGGTATTACACTCTTTTATGAGAGTTACAACTTCACACTCCCAAGTTTCTTCTTGTTAGAAATTGTGCCTTTGAGAAATTTAACATAAGAAGGCATTTGAGCCAATGAATCAAGGAATGGAATATTTATATGAATCTTCTTCAAAACATCAAGGAACTTAGCAAAGTCCTTAGCTATTTTGCCATCCTTTTAGTTCTTCAATCTTTTAGGGAATGGAATGGCATACACATTAAATGGATTACCAACTTGACACTCATTACTTATATGACCACCTCCTCCACAAAGCTCATAATAAGTCATTTGCATGTTTGGAGAATATATAACATAATAATTTATGCATTGATTTGCTTGTATAGATTGGTTATTTTGGTTTGCATAACAGTTAGTTGATCAACCCTTGCAACTCCTACTACCTTTCTTAGCATAATTAGTTCAGTTTGCCAATGATAATTAATTATAGCCATCTCCTCAAGCAATTAATAGACCACATCTTCTATCTTAGCCATAAGAGCTCCACCTATAGGAGCATTTAAAGTGATCTTTAAAGATGGGCTCGAACTATTGTAGAAAGTTGTAGAATAAGCCACTTTAATAAACCATGATACGAGCACTTCTTTAACAACTCCTTGAATCTATCCCAACTCTCATAACGAGACTCTCTTTCCATTTGAACAAAAAAAAGGTTGTCATTCCTCAATTTAGTCATCTTCACTAAAGGGTAGAACTCATTCAAGACGGTTTGTGATAATTGATCCAATATAGTGATTGAACTTGGAGCTACCATGACTTGACTTTATCTCTAAGTGAAAAGGAAAATAACCTTAGCTTGATAAGATCATCTAAAACTCCATTTTGCTTAAAAGTATCACAAATCTCTAAGAAGGTTATTCTATGAATGTGTGGATCTTCATATGGTAGACCTCTAAACTAATTATTTTGCACCATTTGAATTATGGTCGGCATGATCTTAATGTTATTTGCATTGATAACTAGTCTAGTAACTCCAAACTATGGTTCATTGAACAATGGGACTCCATAGTCCCTTTTAGACCTTTCAATTGTCGAATTGTCTGTCATTTGATTTATTTTATTATATTCTTCCAATCTTTATCTCCTTATACCCATTCAGGATTAAAAGGTTCTAGATTTTGCTCTTCTAGATCTAGACTTCTAGTCTTTCACATAGAAATTTCTACCTAAACTGAAACAAAAAAAAATATATTTTAGATTAAAAATTAAATCAAAGCTTCTAGTATTAAAGCATCATGTCCCTAACAGTAGCATCAATTACTTTGATCCATAAATCTAATATCTAATCGAATCCAGCAAAGTGGTGCCAAATCAATTAATAAGCACAACTTTCAAGCTATTGAATTTCTTTTAAATTATTCTTAAGATCAAAATGCAATTAACTGCAAGAAGATGATGATCAAAGTAATGCAGTGCACAAGAGTGTGTGCATATATCATCCCATAGAGACAAGGATAATAAGTACTGGAATATGATAATCCAATTTTTTCCTAAAAATTAAAGATTGAAGATAATGTCTAAACTAATAATTCAAAGAAAATAAACTAAACTAGTAATTAAATGGCTAAAAATATAAAAGCAATCAAGAAAGAAAACCTTATGAATAAAACACCTAGGGCACTTGATCTCACTAATGGAAAATCATGAAGTCATTGATCATTCAATGATATGTTGGATTAAGGCATGCAACTATCGATTGACTCTAGTAATTAAGTCTCTCTCTCGACATGTCACTTAATATGTAGTCATCCCTCCAAATCCATCTCTTGATGTGAACTAGGATTGCATTACTTTATCAACTTAAGTAATCCTTTAAGTGACAACAATAGGTTAATTATGCATCTATACCCACCAATTAACCTAAGGGAAATGATTATTGGTATATTTCAATTTATAATCTCTCAATTTTTAAGTGAAACACAAATCATGTAATTAGTAATTAAGCAATCATAAGCATTAATATCAAGAATCATTTACTTGTAAAAGAATAAAATCCTAACATATCCATTGAAATAATAAATTAATCAATTATTATCCATGGCTACATTAAGGTCTTAGATCAAAGATCTAGCCTAACATACTAACAAAATAAGCCAAATCCAAAAGAAAAAACATCATCTTAATAATGGAAATAAGAAATAAGAGAAGGAAAAGTGAAATCTCCTAATCGTCTTAATAAATCTTTTCTTTCTCTTCTTCCTTTGATCCAATGATGCTTTAGACTCTTACACTTGATCTCACTTTGAACCATGTATCCTCTTATTTTCTTTTCTCAAAAACTCTTCTTTTTGCCTTTCCTAACCTCTCCTATTGAAAACCATAAGTATTACCCCTTTATACTCTCTAAAACACTAAACTATAGGCCAAAACGTAGGTTACAAATTGCCCAAGTAGCGGTTAGTGTTCGTCATCAAACTAAGAAAAGTTGCAGCCTATAACTAGAGTCATGGGCACAATAGCATGCTCCTTCCTGCTCATATCCGAAATTTTAGCTTGGTCCCTAAAGTTGTTATTCATGCTTAGTTTCATCCTAATTCACTCTAAACTTGTTAAAACACCTATAAAGCATTCAAATGTGAGGAATAACATAAATTAACTCAAAATAACTTAATTTAAATAGAGATTGACATTAATTTAAGCCTAAATTCTACCAAATATCTATGCACAAAAGAAGTCTAACACATGTAGAAGGAGAACTTAAGAAATAGGAATTGGTACCACTAATTCAAGAAATTCAACCAAGTAGTGATAAACCCTAAGTTGTAGTGATAGCTCCTTATTTTCCTAACTGATTTGCAAAATCTAAGAAGGAAGAATAAGAGAAAGACATCTTATAGACATTTTGTAAGGTTAAGGTGAACATTCCATTACTTTATGCAATTAAACAAATACCTCAATACATAAAATTTCTCAAGGATTTATGCACCAATAAAAGGAAGTTGAGATGAAATGAAAGAGTTCACATGACGGAGAATGTTTCAGTTGTTCTCTAAAAGAAACTACCCCTCCTCCTAAAATATATGGACCTAGGTATATTCACTATTCTTTACAAAATTGGTGATATAAAGGTTGAGAAAGCAATGCTAGATCTAGGAGTTTCAATTAATATCACGCCTCGCTTTATTAGTTATTCTTTGAATTTTGATCCGTTACAATAAATAAGTGTGATAATACAACTTGTTGATATATCTAATGCATATCCATATGGGGTCTTGGAAGATGCTTTAGTGCAAGTTTATAATTTATTTATTTATTTATTTATTTTTTTGCTAATTTTATGTGCTAGATATGGAAAAATATGATTCTTATAGTTTAGCCCAAATCTTGTTAGGAAGAGCATTCCTTAAGATAGCTAGAACTAAAATAGATGTATATAAAGGAACTCTACTATGGAATTTAATGGAGAAATTATGATATTTAACATAAACAATGCCTGAAATATCCTAGTAATGTGCATTTAGTTTTTTCTATGGATGTTATTAACCCTTTAGTGCCAGAATTTTTTGATTTAGATGTTCAAGATACATTAGTGGTTGCATTAAATAATAGTTTGGAACTTAAAGGATTGTAAAAAGATGAAAAAGAGTTTGTGCAAAATTCTACACTATAAGACTATTTGTGAATTAAATTCTTTAAATGTTTTACCTCATAATGTGTCTTATATTAGATTACCTTTATCTCAAGTAAAACTTCTTTTATCTATTTTCTAAGCATCAGATTTGGAGCTAAAACTATTGCCAAGCCTTCTAAATTATGTATTTTTAGGAGATGGTGACACACTCCCAATTATCATCTCTTCTAAGTTTAATGCTTTAGTGGAAGAAAAGCCAATGCATATGCTTAAGAATTGCAAAAAGTGATTGGATGGATTGTAGTTAATATCAAGGGGATAGGCTTATACATATGCATTTATAAGATATTATTAAAGGAAGGTTGTAAACCTTCAATAGAAGATCAACACTTATTGAATTTGCCTATGATGAAAGTTGTAAAAAAAAAGAGATTTTAAAGTTTCTTAATGCAAGTATAATCTATCTAATTTTGAATATCAAATGGGTAGGCCCAATTTAAATGGTTCCAAATAAAATAGGTATAATAGTTATTAAGAATTCAAATGGGCAATTAGTGCCAATTAGAGTTCAAAATGGGTGGAGGGTTTGCATTAATTTTAGAAAATTGAATTCACTGACTAGGAAGGATCATTTCCTTATTCCTTTTATTGATCAAATGCTTCAAAGGCTAGTAAGAAAATCTCATTTTTGTTGTCATGATGGATATTCATGTTTTGATCAAATACTGATTGTGTTGGAGGACCAAGAAAAGACTGCTTTCATGTGCCCATTTGGTATATATGTTTACTAATGCATGCCATTTGGTCTTTACAATACCTCCACCATATTTCAAAGGTGTATAGTTAGCATATTATCAGATAATATAATAAATATCATAGAGGTATTCATGGATCATTTTACAGTCTATGGTGATTCATTTGATTCTTTTTTGAATAACATTGAAAAAGTGCTTGAAATATGGATATAAATACATCTCGTTTTAAACTATGAAAATTGTCATTTTATAACTAATCAAGGCATTATTTTGGGTCATGTAATATCTTCTAAGGGAATTAAAGTTGATAAAGGTAAGGTAGATGTTATTAAATACTTACCTTACCCCATAAGTGTGTGAGATGTTTATTCTTTTCTTATACATGCAAGTTTTTATCGATGCTTCATTAAGGATTGTTCAAAGATAGTATAACCCCTATCAAATTACACAAAAAATGATGTGGTGTTTGATTTTGAAGAGGTATGTATGATAACATTTGGCAAACTCAAAGAATCATTGATTTCAGCTCTAATTATTCAACCACCTGATTGGATTCTTCCTCTTAAGATTATGTGTGATGCAAGTAATCATACTATTAGTGTCGCTCTTAGATAAAAAGTTAGACAAGCTGCTCACGTTATATATTATGCTTCAAGATTACTTAACAATGCCCAATGTAATTATTCAACAACAAAAGAGGAATTATTAGCTATAATTTTTGCTTTAGAAAATTTTTTTTTTATTTGCTAGCTAGTAAAGTGATAGTTTAGTTTGATCATATAACTCTCAAATATTTGCTTATTTAAAAGGAAGTGAAACCAAGACTCATCCACTGGATCTTTTGTTATAAGATTTCAACTTAAAGAGTTGCAACAAAAAGGGTGTAGAGAATTTTGTTGCTAACCATCTTAGTAGATTGACCTCAAATAAGAAACAATACCTTTAAAGGATGATTTTCTAGATAAGCATCTTTTTTCAATTCAAGGTATGACTTCATGGTACTCTAACATTGTTAACTACTTAGTTACAAGAATGCTACTAAGTGATTTGTCAAGGGCTCAAAAAGATAAGGTAATGAGTGATGCAAAGTACTATGTTTGGGATGACCCTTATTTGTGGAAACATTATTCCAATCAAGTCATTCAAAAGTGTATACCCTAAATATGGAATTCCTTTTATTCTTCAATTTTATTATTCTTATGCTTATGAAGGTCACTTTGGCCCCTAAGAGGACAACATGTAAGCTGTTAGAATGTGGTTTATTTTAGCCAACTTTGTTTTGTGATTCATATATGTTTTGCAAAACATGTGGATAATGTCATAAGAAAGGTAATTTGAGTCATAAAGATCAACTATCACTTATTCTTTTTTATGTGTGAAATATTTGATATATGGGATATTGATTTTATAGGTCCATTTCCCTCTTCTTTTGGCACTATCTATATTCTTTTAGTTATGGATTATGTCTCAAAATGGGTGAAAGATAAGGCTACTTAAACTTATAATTCTAAAGTTGTTATAGGTTTTGTGAAGATTAATATCATTGTCAGTTTGGAACATTAAAAGTAATAATAAGTGATCAAATCATCCATTTTTGCAATCAAATATTAGAAGTCTTGTTCAAGGAATATCATGTTAGCCATTAAGATTATGACACATATCATCCACAAATGATTGGACAAACTAAGATATCAAATGGAGAAATCAGGTCCATACTCAGAATGGTTAATCCAAATATAAAATATTGGAGTCTGCAACTTGATGATGCACTATAGGCATATTGCATAGCTTATAAAACCCCCATAGGTTTGTCTCCTTTTCCATTTAGTATTTGGTAAACATTAAATGGTTAAGCAATGCCATTTATAAATAGATGAAATGAGAAACCAAAGGAAGTTACAATTGCAAAGCTAGATGAAATTCATAATGATGCCTATGAGAGGTCACAAATTTATAAGGTAAAGACAAGCTTTTCATGATAGGATAATTTAGAGAAAGGATTTCTTATTGGTTAGAAAGTTCTTCTTTTTCATTCTAGGCTTAAACTATGCCATAGTAAGTTATGCTCTCAATGGATAAGTTGTTACTAATGTTTTTCCTCATGGTCACAAGTTAATAAAATTTTTAATGTTAATGGTAAAGGGTTAAAACCATTCTATGAGCGATTTTTGGTGAATAATATGAAGGAAGTAGCATTTGAAAGCCCCATTTATGGAAATTAAATCATAAAGGTTTCCAGCCGAACATAAAACAAAGGCGTTATTTTAGAGGCAACCCAAAGGATTTGATGTTTATTTAAATTTTTTATGCATTTTCTTTATTTTAATTTTAATTCTCAAAATAATTTTTTAATGGTTGTTTTGGGTAGAAGACATTATTTCATATAATCTAAGCACACCATATGACTGCTAAAATTTGACATCCTTAACCTAATTCATATCCATTTTAATTATGATATATTTGCATATATGCATCACATGACATAAGTTTGAATACTTACATTACTGCGTTTAAGGCATTTGAATATGAATATGATGTTTGAATAGTTGTATGGCAAATTGTCATATGTTGTGTGCATGTTATAATATCTTAAATAATGGTGTTTTAGAACTTATTAAAATTATAAGGAGCATATGGGGATTGATAGATGGATAAAGGTGATGTCAGAGTGAAGAAAATGGACTAAAAGAGGAACATTAAGCTTCCAACCAATAGTAAAAAGCCACCATGATTTTGTCTTTATTAGAATAGGTAAGCAAATTAAATTTCTCTGCCTTTAGGATCATATTAGAAAGGAAACAACATGAGGGGGTGTAGCAAAAGAAAGAGAAAGTAAGAAAAAAAGAAGGAAAAAAAGGAAGAAGAAGAAGAAGAAGTAGTGGAAGAAGAAGAAAAAGGTCGTCAGCTACTAAGCTTTTCTAGTTTTGACAAAAAAGGTAAGTGATTTAATCTTATTTCCATATAAAATTACTTCCTTATAACATGTTAAATGAAATTACTTCCCTATAACATGTTAAACATGCATAATTACTAAGGATTATAGAGTAATTATAGGTAGAGTTCATGTATGGATGTTAAAGCTTAAAAGAAACAAGAGCTAATTGTGTTGATTAGTTGTTAGAGTATACTACCGCACCCATTATTTCGTAATACTAGAAAAGGAATTAGGGAAAGTGTAAAACATAAAAGTTGCAAATTTCTTTCATGTATAAATGCCTATAAAACAATTTTACTTACTTTTTGTATAAGAAGAGATATTGGTCTTTGATGATGACTGATGGTTGTTGAAACCTGCTCAACTATTGGTTCTATTTTCTAGGACTTTTGAGGGGCTAGAGTGGGAATTAGGTGAAGTGCAAAGCATGCCTACAAAACATTTTTGCCTGATATTTTGTGTGTCAAGAGATATGGCTCCATGACCTATTCATGCCTATAAAGTTTGAGATTGACCATTTCTTTTTAAGACCTTAGAGGCTGACTTAGACAATGTCTGAAACATAAAAAGAAAATGCTCATTTATATGTTAACTATATGGCTTTGCAGGAATTTTTCAATTAGACTTCAATATTTTGAGACATGGATAAGTTTATGGGACTATTTAGCATATTATTGCACCCAAAGCAAGACAAGTGCATATTTTAAGATGAATTTTGGATATGTTGCATCCATATGCGTCTTGTTTAAGTAAAAAATAATAATAATTAGATTATTTAGATTTGTAGAGAAAAAGTAATTATAGAAATAACTTATAAATGTCATGATATTTTACTACACACACATGTTATTACCATGGATTGATTGAGTATATCGAAATAGGTCCTCAAGGTGTTGTGGATAATATTGGGAATGAGTTGGGACCATCTACAGCTTAATAGCTTGGAGATAATGGTACTTAAACATATGATTGGTTAAATGCTATGAACATATACTTTTTGGATTGAATTGTTGTTTAATGAGATGATATTGATGAACACTTTGATGAAAAGATTGTTATATTATTCAATTATTTATTCCTATGAGATATTGATAAATTATGGCTTCAAAATGAAAGAATGTTATGATATGATTTGCCAAGGTTGATGAGTATTACTATTAGTCATTATATTGCAAGAATTTTGTTAGATTTATAAATGATTTACTGAAGGACTATTACTTAATATTGTTTAAGCAAGCAACAATATTAGATAGCATGTGTGGCAACAACATATGAAATCCTATGTGGGAGTGATCTATATCCCGTGAAGCAACAACATTTGATATCCTGTGTGGCAATAATATATGGTAGTCTATATGGAAACAACATTTGATAACCTATATGGCAACAACATTTGATAACCTATATGGCAACAACATTTGAAAGCTTATGTGGCAATGATATCTTACACCTTATGTGAAACAAAATAAAATAGCCTATGTGGTAATAATATTAATAACTTGTGTGGCATTAAAGATTAAAAATTCTTTATTTTATGCATGGATGAGATGATAGGTTATATATTGAAATTATTGTTATACTATTTATGGTTGAAGTATTATTTAGTGTTTACTTGTTTAGTATGTAGGCTCACTCCTTTGCATTTAATTTTCCTTTAGGAAGAGTATATTAGATATTGCATCTAATTTACATTTTATAGTTATTGTTTAGCAATATGATAGAGATTGGGCTAGTAGACAGTCCTTTAGTATTTTGATTGTTTTTTAGCCATGTATATTTGTTGTGAATAGTTATTATGTTATAATACAAAATATATAAAGTGTTCAAAATAATAAAGAAGGGTCTTTTAATGATAATGAGATGTCACACAAAAGTTTTATAAATATATTTTAAAAAGGTAAGCATGTACCTTAACTAACAAAGTCATCTGCTTAAAAGGAACAATTAATCTATTATTTTATTCAATTTTTTTAAAAAGATAAAAAACCTAACCCTAATCAAGTGCCATCGTCCCCCTCTCTTACTTTATTTATTTTTGTCGTTTACTGCATCTTCTCCCTCCTCGATTTAAGAACATGTTAGTGTCGATCCACTTCACCATACTGGTGTTTTTCTCCCGATCACCATCATCACTGAACCCCAAATGTAACGCCAGCACTAACCTCATCTCCTTCCTCCTTGATTCATGATTTTCTCCTTCCTCCATTTGTGGTCCAACTATTAATATCACCCTCCTCAAATGCCAACATTTCTTTTCCTTCTAATTGATTAATAACCCTCCTCCTTGATTCATGAGCTAAAAATTTCAAAACACTAATGCCTACCTCATCTCCCTCCTCCTCAGTCTAAGAACCCACTATCGATGCAACCCACTTTTTCTCTATGAGTGCCCTCGAGATTTCCCTCGAATAAGTGGAATCTTGCTTACAACTCCATCCTTTTATTGTTTAACATGAGATCGAGAGGACAAAGGTTCTACATTGTTAATAACCCTAAGATATAGCTCACATTTGGATCAGAGGGGAATCCTTTAGACTTCATGTTAATTTAAAGCCCTTTTTTTTTTCCAAATGATAGTCAATGAGGGACCAAGGTAGGACAATAAGTTAGTACCATCCCTAAAGAAATGTTAAGCCACCACTCAACTTTAGTCAAAATAAAAAATCTAGGCAATGTATAAGTTGATAGCGAGTAATCTAATCTAAAATCTAAATTCTTATTAAACTTTGTCTCACAACAAGTATCCTACTAAAAATTGTTAACAACCTCAACATCACACTTACGTAATTCATTACCTTTTGTAAAATAAATCTAAGTTGTCAAAATAAAAAAGGGGGAGATTGTTAGACTAGGTTGGTCAATCCTAAGTTAAAGGTCTCTTTTGATCTTGATAATGAAGATTGATAAGTTCTAACATTTTGTTTAAGTATTGTTTTTACAGTTTTTAAGATAGTTTTGCATTGGAAGTTAGACAGAAGTGTAAATTTTAAACATTATGTAAGGCATACAATTCACGATCAGGAACCTTAAAATCACGACCGCGACCTTGAACCAGATGAATTTGTGGATCAAATCAGAACTGTGATCCTACCAAGAAAGATATGATTGCCATATAATCTAATTCGTGGTGACTTTTGCGTTTCTAATTGCGACCGCAACTTTTGTAGTTGTATAGGGGGAACCAAGTCCACAAACAAAACTTACCAATTGTCGAAGATAACCATTGATATATCAAAATATACGAGGGTGAAAAAAGCTATCGAGACTATGACCCATTGAAGCATTTTTTTTCCTTATCAATTAGAAGGATTCATGGTCACTGTCGAGTCTAAGAAGAACCATAATCGCGATCACGACTTTTGGCTAGTTGGATAAAATTGGTTAGTTGGATATATGCATGACTATTTTTCTTAGAAGACCAATAACAACATGTCACGTGGACGAGCTGTTAGATACAAATGAGGTTCTCCACTGTGATTTTAGTCTTTTTAATGCAAAGTTAAAATTTGTGACCGTGAAATGCCAATCACGTCTGCGAAACTAGTATGACAAGCATTTAATGCAAAATATGTCTAGCTTACCTTAGAGATTTAGACATAATTTATTTATAAGTCCCTTTAAAGGTTATTGCATATATCATCCACCAAACAGACATGAATGCAATAAAATATCATTAATTATAACCAACATCTCGCAATTTTACTTATCAACCTTTTATTCTTTATATGTGAGTTAACATTATTGGGTGTAAGCATTAAACACCATTGTAATTGGGTTTGAGAGTTAGCCTAATTATCAAACCTCTTATATTAGGTTAAGTGTGAGCCTTTGAGAAAACACTTGAGTGAGGTTTTTATGTGAGCCTTAAAACACAAGTTGTAAGGTTGTGTGTGAGCCATTAAAACACAGTGTACAAGTTTGGTGTGAGCTTGGAAACACCATCTTGAGTTAGTATAACACCTAATTGTGAAGAATTAGGGAGTGAATATAAGGTTCATTAACACTTGAACCACTATAAAAACATTGTGTGTCCATTCCTTCTCTTTCTCTTTCAATCCCTTAAATTCATTATCTTCCCTCCAAATTTTTAAATTTCCACAAATTTAATCCTCTTTTTTGGTGCTCAAGGGCTAACATATAGCATGGGAGTTAAGGCATTACTACATAAGTTGATGGAAGGCCTACCACTCTTACTTTTACGTCTAGCACCAATACTACTTGGGCTGCAAATAAGCCTATAGATCGACTCCGGAAGGCATAAAGCCTACAGTGATTAGTGACCTAGCTTCCATGATAGACAGTCTAGTGGAATCTTGCATGACTTCATGGACTAGGATGATTATGTCACTACAAATCACCCAGTACCTGCACATTTAAGCTAACTAAGGCCACCTATGTAAGTGTTTTCTTCTTTATCTCCTTGTATCCTTACTATGATGCGTGTTTTGTAGCTAATGCATTTATTTTTCTTCTTTCATAGATCCCTCACATCCAAGCTAAGGCCATAGTTGATCTAATTGCAATTCTAAAGAGGTTTGTGACAGAGTAGATGCATTCCATGCAGGTTAATACAAAAGCAATGCATGTATGCATGTTCATGACTCGTGTTTTATGTCTTTAGTGTCTTATTCATACTAACCCTCATGTTTCTTACAAAAGACAATATAATGCCTAAACTAGATATTAGAGACAAGGATCAATGTTTAGCAGAGGCTGATGTAGGGAACAAGGCTTTGGCTCAAGCAGCTGCAAAGCATAGGTATGTGGCAATGGACAGTGAGGCCAAGGATTTTGAGGTGACCCTTTATAGGAGCAGAGATAGTTGACATATGAAGACCCCCTTCCTTTTTCCATGTTAGCTACTAGGATATTTTTTTTGTCTTTTAGGTAATTTAAAAGTCCTATTTTTTGCACATTTGGTATATTTGGTAGATTTTTGAATAGTTGTATAGTTTATTGGGTGATTGAAAGCCCTTATTTTTTGGATACTTGTTTAGGACCTTTTAGGATAACATAAGGTGATATATTCTCCATTTTTTTGGCAAACTCTAATATTTCGTCTTCCAAATGCAAATGCATGATTTTAGCCCTTAAATATATGTTTTTGAGTACACATTATCATTATTTCATGTACGTGTTTCCTAAAGTAGGTACATATGTCAATTTTAACCCAAAGTATAAAAGAGATATTGCCTAATTTTTCTAAGGATTAAGGGTTGCATAGTTTAGACTTAGGTTTGTATAGCCTAGATGGAGGGTTGTACAACCTTGGCCAATAGCTGTCTAAACTTAGTCAGTGGTTATACAGTCCTGCTAATCTTTTCTTCCTTACTTTACATTTGTTATGCATGTCACTACTTCTAGTCCCTAAACCATGTTAAGAACATTTGGTCCAATCTACCATAGGTAGGTCTTTTTGCTTTTTGTTACCTTTCTTTTGTCTACCTCAACACTCATTTTCTACTGGCAGCCTGTGACTTATGGGATCCAAACACCTAGACTTTCCATTTTAAGGATACAGTTTTGTCCCTTACTAAGGGAGTTTGATTTCATTCTTGACTATCCCATCATAATTGCAGATCAGTTTGCACTGCCTCAACTAGATTACCCATATGTACAAAAGATGGTAAAACTATTCACTATACAGTATGAGGAGGTATCCAGTACATGTTGGACAAGGAGAAGATCCTCATGGCCCTTTTTGTCACTTTTTTACCTTCTAGAGGCCACACTAGGATAGCCCAAGCTCATATTACAACAATTACTTTGATGGGTGAGTAGTTATTATGAAGGGATGATGGAAATATTGATCTACAGATTTTACCACTCTTAGATATGGTTGAGTTAGGGAGGTCCTCAGTGCCGATTATCTTGGGTGAGACCATCATGGGACTTGACAAAGTGGATCTAGGTGTTAACAATTCTTTTGCGAAAGACCATTACTTCTTCAAGTAAGAGTTCCTCTTATAACAACTTTTCTTGTATATATATTTTCTTCTCTTTTTTCATTATTATGCCTTAATTTTTGCTTAGATCCCTTGCAGGTTTTCAATCCAGTGGGCTACTTACTTTTGCTTAGGCTACCCTTTTAGCTTTTCGACCTAATGAGCATATTATTTTTCTTTCTTTTCATTTTTTCTTGCTTTTTTCTTTCCTTTCCTTTTTTTTTTCTCCTTTTTTTTTTAAGATATGGCTGCAAGAGAGACTAAGACTATTGGTTGCCCCTTACCATAGATGTAAGACTGAACTACTTGCAGAATCATTTGAATCACCATCTGTCGAGGCCAGTCACTACTACAGTCGAATGGGGCAAATGGATGTCTCCCATTATTGCCACCAATATTCATTGGAGTTTGCTATGAGGGAATATATCACGTGTTACCCTAAGGACTTATGAGGATTGCATCATCCTTTTTGCCTTGGCTTTAGGCATATTTTATAACCTAGCTCACATGTGTCGCTAGTTCAGTGCTCCTTAGTTCAAGGTGTAGTTCCTTCCTTCATTTGTAGAGGATCCTTTGTCCCAACGCTTCCTGGACAGGTTTGAGGCTATATGGATCAACTATCGAATCTATGACTTATTTACTAGTAGAGACCCACAGCCTGACGACGACGTAGGCTACATGGCATGGTTACACGACTTTTAGATCTACAGGCATCGCATTAGTAAATAGTAGAGATTTTTTTTTTTTAGAAAATACTATTTTATATTTACTTTTTATGCAAGGGTATTTCCATTTGATATTGTGCTTGACACAAATCATTTACATTTTCACATTTAGGCATTAATTAAATACATGACTTCTCCTTTTTTACATTGGTACATTAGACATTTCCACTGTCTTACTCAACATTTTTGCTTCACTAGTCTTCTGTAGCTTATTCATCCTTACCTTCTTTGTTGTCATCTAACTATTCTTGTCAATGGTATTTAATGGTTAATAGCACTCTCTTGACTTTTACTCATTTATTTTATGCTTTTTACGCTCTAACTTTTGCCTAAGCCACCTTTTCAGGTTTTCAAATTAGCAAGTTTTTCTTTCTTATCTTTTTTCATTTATTATGCCTAATTTTTGTCTAAGCCATCCTTTTGGGTTTTCGAATTAGTGGACAATTTTACTTTTCTTACACCTCACGTGAAAATACCTCTTTAATTAGTCTAAGCTCATTAGCTCAGTGAATTCATTCCCATTTACTAGTTTTACAGCACCACCTAAGTATATTTGTTTGACCACATAGGGACATGCCTAATTTGGCCTAAATTTCCCCTTAGGATCCAAATTTTGTGATCCAACTACCTTTAGTATTAGATCACCAATCCTTATCACGCTTGGTTTGACCTTCTTATTAAATACATGGGCCACTTTGGCTTGATACAACTAGATGTGGTACAAGGCCTTCAGTCTCTTATCATCCAACAAAGCTAATTGCTTAAGTCTACTCCTCGTCCATTATACTTAGGAATGCCAGACTTGACTAATATCTATAAGGACTTCACTTCCAACTCAATCAGTAGCGTTGCCTCCATCTCATACACTAAAGAGTATGATATCATCTTAGTCAATGCTCTTGCCATATTTTAATAACCTCACAAGTTGAAAGGTAATTTCCTAGACCATTCTTTACATGTCTCCACCATCTTAGCAATGATGTTTTTGACATTCTTATTTACTGCTTCCACTACTCCGTTAGCCTGCGATCTGTAAAGTGACAGTTTGTGGTGGACTTCCTTGTACTTTCCTAATATACATGTGACCTTTGCATGGAAATGGATACCATTATTTGTGACAACATGGCATGACACTCCATAGTAACAAATGAGGCTATTCTCGATGAATCATGTTAGCTGTTTTGCCTTCAGCTTTCTAAAGGCTTCAGCATCTACCCATTTCGAGAAATAATCCATTGCCACTATAATATACTTGTGCTCTATTATAAAAGATGACCTAATTGCTCCAATCACATTAATGCTCCATGCTGCAAATGACCAAGTTAAAGTCAAATTCTACAACTTTGTTAGTGGCTGATGACTAAGGCTACCATGAACCTGACATTCGTGACAACTTTGAACTTTCTAAATATAATCATGCTTCATATTAGTCTAGTAATATCCCAATCTCAAGATTTTCTTTACCAACACTTTACCATTCATGTGGGGACCACAAACCCTTACGTGCACCTCCTTCATGATTTTACAGGCCTCTTCCTCTGCCATACATCACAAATGAACTCTGTCAGGCATTTATATGTTCTAAATATGGGCTTAAATGCTCCTCCTTCAATTCTCATTCGTCCATAATATGAGAAATAACTAGCAACAAGTTCCCAAACACCTTTACTATCTTCATTCTTGTCTTAAGAACTCAAGACCAAGTGCACATGCTTCATACTTAGCCATGTTATTGGTGACACTATAATCTAACTTCTTAGATATAAGGAAAAGCTCTCTTTCTAGTGAGATCATAATTACTCGTGCCCCTTTCTTATTTACAACTCCATCGAAGCATGCCCTCCATCCTTGGGGCTCAATTGTTCTTAATCCTTTGCCCGAGAACTAGAAAGGTTCAGATTCTCCTTCTTCGAGAGGTTGTTGTGTAAAGTACTCTAAAACTACCAATTCCTTGATCACCTTCTTGGCTACGTACTTCATATTGAATTTGATCAACAAGATCAGCCACTTTGTCAATCTTCCAGTGAGAGAAGGGGTTTCATGTAAGTACTTAATTGGATCAAGCTTTATAACCACTTTCACCATGTATGACTGGAAATAATACCTCATTTTCTTTATTGACCAAACTAGTACTATACAAGTCTTCTCTACTTTATTGTACTTCACCTCATATAGGGACAACTTCTTACTAATATAAAACACTGCATCTTCATTCCATGTTCCATCTTTTTGAGCTAACATTGCACAATGAAGTTGTCCTCTATTGTCAAATACAAAATTAGTGGTTTTCTCGACTTTGGTGGTTTCAACACTAGAGGATTGGTCAGATATTCTTTTATTCTCTTAAAGGCCTCCTAACACTATTCATTCCACTTTACTAACTGATTCTTCCTTAACAACTTGAAGATCATCTCATAAATGGGAGTCAATCTTGTTATGAATTGGATAATGTATTGTAAGTAACCTATAAAGCCTCGGATCTCCTTCTCTATTTTAGGCGCAGACATATCCTAAATTGCCTTTACCTTATCTAGGTCCACTTCAATTGCCTTTTTCATTGACAAAGTGCCTTAACAGATTTTTAGAGGCAACCTTAAACACACACTTCTTGTATTCAACCTTAAGTTATACTCATCAACCTTCTTTAAGAATTTCTCCAAAGCTTCAAAGTGCCCTTCCCTTCTTTTAGATATCACCATCTTGTCATCTACATACACCTTCACCTCTTTATGGATCAAGTCATGCAACAGGGTCATTGCCATTTGTTAGTGGGTCGTTGCCATTTGTTAATGTGTCACTCCCGCATTTTTTAACCCAAATAACATTATCTTATAGCAACATGTCCCTCATTCTGGGATAAAAATAATTTTCACCTTATCCATTATAGCCATGAGGATCTTGTTATACCCTAAGAATCCATCCATAAAGGAATACATAATGCAAGTTAAGAGACTGTCGACTAACACATCATGCAACAAAGGAAAATCATCCTTTAGACATGTTTTGTTTAAATATCTATAGTCAACGCACATCCTTCCCATCTCATCCTTTTTCGGTACCAGTACTATATTGGCTGTCCATTTAGGGTAGTCCACCACTTCTAAGAACTTAACATTCAATTGCCTTACTACCTCTTCCTTGACAAGTTAAGCCTACTTAAGCCTTATCTTTCGAAGCTTATGTTTGAGTGGTTTCATGTGTGGGTAGGTTAGGATCCGATGCTCTGTAATTTGCCTATCGACTCTTAGCATATCTCCATGCATCGAAGCAAAGACCTTTTGATATTTTTCTGATCAATTGTTTGAACTTTCTCCATTCTTTTAGTGTGATATTGCTAGCGATGAGCAAGATTTTAGGGTTTTCCTGTGCCCTAGGTTAAATGCAGTCTTATGCACAGAATTAATATTAAATATGCTCAAAAAATGATGCATGTTATGCACATTACCATCAGGAAACACAACATATAAATAAGCAAACTCATCATTCATTGCCTTAAACTTAGAAATAAATAAATCATCATCCTCAAAGAGACTGTAAACAAGAACATCAGTAGAATATGGAAAAGACAACTTCCTCCGAGGAACGATAAGAGCCTCGTCTTCTCGTACCTTCTTCTCATTCCTCTCCTTACTAGCTAGCATGTTTGTGTTCTCACTGGTGCGATATCTATTCTATTCTCACCCTCCATCCCATCTTCCATTCCTGTGACAACGTTGAAAATCCCCTCAAAACTCTGCTTATCTGGTCATCTGCCAACTTAATCTTCAAAAAATCTGCATAGAGAGTTGCACTTTCTGCCATAGTTGGCTCAGTCTCCACCGTAGAACCTTGTGTTTCCTTGCTACTAACTTCCTCAGTGGAGTTCATAATCATGCTCTCAATATATTCTAACTTTATCCCAATGTATACAGCTTCAATAAACTTGCCCAGCCCAGTATAAACCACGAATGGTGCATATTATAAGAAAAATGATTTATTGTGACATTTTTTTAATGACATTTTATGCAAATGTCACTTAAAATTTTTTAAAAAATATTAAATTAATATTTTCAATAAATATCATTAAAAAGTCTTAGTTATTGTAACAGTTCTCATAATATTAAGTGAAACTTATAATAAATGTCATTTTATTTATCTTTTTACGATATTTATTCTAACATTTACTGCAAATGTCAAAATAAATTTATTTATTATGACATTTTTTGCGGCATTTAAATAATATCACTAAATATAAAAATAATATTTATTATAAATTACACAATAAGAAAATAGTAAATTTTCTATGGAATTTAAGTAGAAAATTTTTTCTACAGGTAATTACCTTGAAAATACCTATAGAATAAAATTTGCAAGTAATTACCTACAGAATACCTACAAAATTTTCCATAGATAATTCCCTACGGGTTTCCAGTGGAATACTTATAGAAAAAAAAATTCGTTGATAAATCAAGCGTGAATGGAGAATGCAAAAATGTAAAAGACTTACCTATGATTTCTCAATGATTTTGCTTTGAAAATTTATCTATGGATCCAAATTTATAGTAAATTTACCTTCAGATTTCTATCATAGGTAAATTTACATACAAAATAGAATCCAACATAAATTTACATTTAGATTCAAATCCATAAATAAATTTACCACGAAAAAATTTAATTCATTATAAATATTATTCAAAATAATAGTTGATTTTTATTATAAAATAATTTTTTGAATATTATAAAAAAATATTTTTATACATAATATTAATAAATTAGATATATAATATACGATAAAAATAGTTTAAAAAAGAGCAAATTTTCCTTCAAATTTCAATCTATAGGTAAATTACCTGCGGATTTTTATCCAAAAGCAAATTTACCTATGAAATCTGCAGGTGAATTTACTATGAAAAATTTAACGCATTTATAAATATTATCAAAATAATATTAATTTTTATTATAAAATAATTTTATGAAAAATATTTTTAAATATTAGAAAAAATATTTTTATACATAATATCAATATATTATATAAATAATATATGGTAAAAATAATAAAGAAATATGTTAAATGTATATAAAATTCGAATTCATAGGCAAATTTAATACATCTATATATATGATTTAAAATAATATTTTATTTTTATTACATAATAATTTTGTAAATAATATTTTTTAGTCATTATGAAATCGAGTTTTAAAAAAATAAATTGAGTTTTGAATTAGCTATGGAAATTTTAATCTCAATCCATGCCCTCTGCGATGCCGCCTTGCTCATCGTCTTCCGTCAACGACGATGCTGTTCTCTTTGTTGAACCAGCCTTATTACCCTAGTTTATGTTTGAAAAGAGCAAGAGAATCAAAAGTTTTACTCATTTACCTTAATTTATTTTTTTGGGCTCGACTTTGTTTAAAATTCTTTCTTTTAATCTCTTAGGATTTGCAGGTTAGATTCAAGGGAAAATTAATGACTTATACGGAGGAGGTCGACTGCTGTGTCTCTGCCACCAACGCCGCATCCCTATCCTTTTCTTCCCCTAAAATGCCAGTCAAGCTGCGCCCATTATCTTTCATCTCCCTCAAAACCTAAAATGATTTCTGCCCCTCCTTTATGTCGCGATAACTAGCCAAAATCTTGCTAAAAACATATGAATTAGGCATCATATTACTCGCTTCCATTTGCTTCAACACAATCCTGGTGCTTTCCCATCTCTCAGCATTAGCGTAAGTATCAATTAGCTAACTGGTAGTGTGTTCGTCAGGTGCAACCTCCCTCCTCTCCATCGCCGAAACAATAACTTCAGCATCTTTAAGAGAACCGACTTTCACATACCCTTTACAGTATGTTTGGATGGGATGTTTATAATTGAATGAAAGAGTTATTAATGGAATGGAATGGATTAGTTTGGTTTGGAAAAGAAGTGTTAAATTATATTTATGTTTGGAATGATAGGAATGGAAAAGAATGGTTTGAAATTAATTTTGTTTATTTGCACTGAAATGGAATGAAATGTTAACTTAAATTTGGCAAAAATACCCTTATACATTCAAATATAATTTTCTTTTATTTTTTTATTTATCAAATTTTTAATATTAAAATATAAATTTATTATTATTATTCAAAAATTATATTTTATTTTTATTCACAAAAAATGTGAATAATTAATTTTTTATAATTTTTATGTTGTGACATTCAAATATAATTTTCTTTTATTTATCAAATTTTTAATATTAAAATAGAAATTTATTGTTATTATTCAAAAATTATATTTTATTTTTATTTAAAAAAAAAGTGAACAATTAATTTTTTATAATTTTTATGTTGTGGATTCAGGGAAGAAGAAAAAATGATATTAAATTAAGGACAAATATGTAATTTTGGTGCCTAATTTTTCCAAACCCATGCAAACACCCTAATTTGGGGTGTTTGCATTTTAATGGTTTGGAAGGGTTTGGAGAGTTTACCAAACCCTTCCATTCCATTTCATCCCCTCCAACCCAAACATAAAATTTTTTTCTAAACCAATCCAATCCATTCCATTCCATTATAAACACCTCATCCAAACATACCCTTACTTACACAAGCAAATGAAATAATGACTACGAACCTCAGTTTCAGTATCTCTATCACCAACCACTCCTATACTTCGTACATAATGACCAGAAGGATACCGTGATTGACGGTCCCAAGAATCAACTGCCACAATAATTCTTTTGTCCAGAAGATTCTCAAGCTGCCGGGTTTGAATTCTAATCTTTGGAAATCTCCTATCTTTTGAGACAAATAAAGCATGCACTAGGCCACCAATTCCTGCTGGCCTTGACATTGGCTCCAAAGATCCACAGTAGCTGCAAATAATAATTGAAATATAAAACTGATTCAACAACTCAAAAAGGTTAAAAACAACACGGCGCTTCACCCATAATGTAAAAGAATATTCCATAAGCATATCAATTAAAAATAATGTCCCACATGCATGAAAAAAAAAATAAAGGAAATGCCATTATATCACTGAAGAGAAAGGCTGTATATGCAATGACCCAGAAGTGCAGCATTTATAGAATTATATCGTGATGATGCATAAAGGACAACCTTCTGGTCTCAAGCATGATTCTACAGAAAAACAGTACCTCAAAATATCATTATTAAAGGGCTAGTCCAATGAAGCTGTGAGAGAACTGAAATGCCACTTTTGTTCTTTAATCAACCAATAATACAAGTACATGCAAGAAAAAAAACTTACGAATGCCAATTACGCTTTATGATGCCAACAACACGGCCAGATGGACGAGTGGGTATTGGATTTGTCTCACTAATGGAACTTGATACTGGATTCATGCTTCTAGGAGCATCATCTGCAGTGTTTGGGGCTAGGCGAACTTCTTCATCATCATCATCTATAAGGAAGAAAGAAACCTGTTAAGTCAATTAAATGATGATATGGAAACAACAACATCAAACACATAGATTTATCTAATCACAAGTTAAAAACAATGTGTGTTTTTTGGCACTCATATTAGAGTAAATCATAAGCTGCACTGAAAGAGTAAGTTTAGCAATTTAGAGAGGTAAAAAAGAAAGTCCCAGCAATCCATTCGTTGAAAATGAAAAGGCAACGTGTTTCCATGCAGGTTAGATGACATTAGTCATCCAACCAGCCTTCCCCCCCACCCCCCACCCAAAACAAAAAAAAAAAAAAGAAAGATAACATGGCAGTTGACATACCTTCATCTGCTATAGATAAAGAAACATCATCATGCCACTGATCACGGGGAAGAATTTCCACTGCCACTATATCACCATCAAAACCTCTATTCATATTTCCACGCCCATAGATAACTATTTCATCGCCAATGCTCTCACTTCCAACATATGCTTCAAATGGATTATAGCGGTTAACGCGAAGTTTTCCCTGATGATATTTTCCACTGGTCAAGCCAGTAGTAATCTCTGACATGGGCTTATGCTGAAAGACAAACGAGTGCAATAAATTTTTAGTAGCTGCAAAATTATTATGCCAAACAAACCTAGATGACATAAAGTACAGAAAAAGCAAACTACAGAGAAATACCTCTGGATACACAACCTTCCTCTTTAAAGGTCTCAAATCTTCAACTTTGTCCATGACTACATCTTCAGAAGCAGTCTGAGCAAGCAGGTCAAGCAAAGCTGGTTGACCCAGTGATTTCACATAAGATTCAACTGAAACAAAACAAGAATCACAGTAAGCTCAGCAAAGAAACAGTTCCATCAAAACTTTCAGAAATCAGGCTGATTAGGGAGGTGTCAGGATCACATATGACATTGGGATACATACTAGTCTCAGCAAAAACTCCCTCTTCAGCAGCCTTTCTTTTATTTTCCCTGTCATTAGTAATAAGTAAAACCTTTGCTGCTTCACCGAGATGATTCTGATACCATCTGCTGGCCACCCTAATTGCTGAATAATAAAATTCCCATGTCACATTGGAAATTGAGGAAGGAATGAGAAACACTGTAATGAGATGTTATAGCTAAGAAGCAGAGACTTGATAATATAAACAGGAATACAGTAGTAAATATCAAGAAGACAAGACCTAATTTCATCTACGGTCACTGAACATATCTAGAAAGTTTAGTTTGATCACTGAAATTTCAATTCATACGTACTCCAATTACTATTTTGTTTCAATGAAGTCATCACAACCAATTTTTTTTTATTTTTTTCCTATTAGGAAATTTTGCTGAGTATTTGGTATGGCAAACAAATAACTAAGTTCTATGGTCAACCTTTAATTGTAGAACTATATTAGAGGAAAACAAAAATTTAGTTGGTTATCATGTTTGAAGTCCTGCAAAAGTCAGGCAATAACTTAATTTATAAATCAAATATCAAAATTGAGTGATTATACTGATATAAATACAGGTCTACCAATTGTGTCGGACTTATTACTAGGACTAAAAGAAAGCAGGTGCATAAGGTTGACACACCAATAAAGGACAATATTTATCACATTAAAAAACATTCCACTATCAGAATTAGAGATTATGAAAACAGCAAACCTCTATCATTTCGATCATTAGGGCTTTCTCCAGTCATAGTCTGAACATAAGTATCCCTATAAAATAAGCAACCAAAGAAAAAAAAAAGAATAAATTCACTCCTGAAACCCAAACAATGAAGAGACAAAAGCAACAATCACGCAAGTACATTTACATTAGCTAAAGAGAAAAAACTAACCTATGGAATTCATTAGAGAACACAAAAAATTTCCTAGCAGGATTGCCACACAGTGCTCGGATTCTATTATAAACAGATGAATTCTTGTTCTTAACCTCTTGCAACACAATTGATAGCACAACCACATCCTCAATCGCTGGATTCTCGAGCAAATCAATCTGAAATAAATCATTCATTCGTTTTAACCTAACAAAAACATGAAATTGGACAAATAAACAGCTGAGGAAAATAAAATGGACCTGGTTGAGAACAACATTAGTGTCGAGAACAAGAATCGTGGAAGCGGAAGCGGTTAAGCGAGCAGCTGTGGTATCGCATACTTTACAAAACGAAGCTCCACAGTAAATGTCGTCTCTTAGGTATACTTCTCTCACGAGCTGCGACGGCCATGAATGATAATAATCAAAAGAAGAAGAAGAATAACGAAAGGAATGGAATTAGGGTTTAATAATAATTATTATTATTACGAGAGGTACGTAAGTGAGTAAGAAAAACCTTTTGAACTTTGCCTCCCCTAGTTTTCTTATTGAAGGTCTTGCTGTGTAACATATTCGTCCTGCCGTTTCACCAGCTGCTGTTGTTGCTCTTCTTCTTCTTCTTGTTCCCCTTCTGCTTCTATAGGTAAAGTACTAAGAATTTTGCTATTGGTGTTATTCTCTGCGACTGTACGGTTTGGTGAGGAGCGCGGCGGAGAATGTCGTTTCTTTCACTTGTAAATTTTGATTATTTTTACTCGCTTATGCAAATGGAATTTAATATAAACGTATTATATTTTAGCGATTGTTTGGAAAATATATATTTAAAAGAGATAATTTATAAAAAAAATTAAATTAAGATAAAAATTATAAGATTTTAAAAGAATTCATTCCCATAAAAAATTCATATTTTAAGAAAAAATAATTTCAATTTATGATAAATTTATTTTAAATAATATAATTAAATTGAATTTGTCCATTTAAAATTAAAAAATTTATTAATCCAATTTTTATTTTTTTGGCATAATTTATTCCAAACAAAGCTTAAGTGTTGTAAGTAAATTGATTAAGAAAATGTAATTTTGAAGATCTTTTTTTTTTACTGTATTTAAATGGAAAAGGGAGAAGTTAGAAGAAACTTAATAATTTATTTTGATATAATATTATAAAAATATTTTTATAATATTAGGAAATTCAAAAATTACCTAAAATACAATTATTTTTAAATAAATTTATTTAATATAACAGACAATAATGATATAATATTTTGGCTTAATGACTTAAAAAATCTACACTTTTTAGCAAATTTTAATTGTACCCAAACTTTTAATTTAGTCAATTATATTTTAATTTGATAAATTAGTTTCAATTACACCTCAAGTTAAAATGAGCATTTAGTATAGTGTATATTTAAATTTAATTAATGTTTTATTTGCTTAATTAGTTCAATTAATTCTAAAATTAAGTTTAAATTTTACTAAAATAATATTTTCATCTTTTACTCAATTTAAATAATTTTTCACTAAAATAGTAAAATTTTATTTTTATTTTAATTGATAAATAATTAATTTTATGTTAATTTCATATTTCTAAATTATAAAATTCTATATTTTATATATTTAACTAACAAACTAATAAATCCTTAATTTTATTGCAAGGATAAATATTTTGAAAATGTTCAAGTTCATATCATATTTTTTAAATATTTCTTAAAAGTTTTTATTTTAAATAGTTTAAATCATTTATTATTTAAAATATAAAAATTGATTTTTTAAAGAGAGTGAGAGAAAATAATTTTAAATGAGAAATTGAGAGATTTTACAAATTATAAATCTAAATTTTTAAAATTTTTAATTTTAAATTAATATATAAAATTAAAATTTATTATATAAAGAACATAATAAATTTAATTAAGTAAAAATGAGATTGAATTGAAATAAAAATGAGATTAAATTGAATTAAAAAAATAAAAGAATAATCTTATTAAGATCATGTAATTGATTTTAAATATTTATTAGAAATTTTATTTTAAATGTTTAAATAATTTATTATTCAAAATTTAAAAATTAATTTTTAAGGAGATTAAGTTTAATTTTTTTAAAACAATGAGAGATTGAGAGATTTTGTGAATTATAAATTTAAGATTTTGAGAATTATAATTTTAAATTTTAAATTTTTTAGTTTTAAATAGATATTAAAATTCATCATATAAATTATATAATAAATTTAATTAAGTAAAAATAGAATGTAATTGTATAAAAAAATAAAAGTATCATATTAATTGAGATTTAAACTTAATTTTGAATTTGATTGAACTAATTGAAAAGCATAAGAGTTAATTAAATCTAAATATACAATTTACTAAATTCCGATGTTGACTTTGGATACAATTGAAATTAATTTGTTAAATTATGGTATAATTAACTCAATTAGAATTTTAACTATAATTAAAATTTTATGTCAAATTTAGATTTTTTAGATCATTAAGCCAAATATTTTATAATATTTTTTTAGTTTTACTATAGTAATTAATTAGTTGTTACTAACTGATTGATATTAAGTGTTTAATAAAATTACTATTTATTATTGTCAATTTTCCATTAAAAGTATAATTATCTTTAAACATAATATATAATTTATAGCAAAAATTTGTTGCTCTCTAAATGGGCTCTCATAGGGTTCCTTCCCTTTAATTTCTTCTCCTTGGCTTATTTCCTTTCACTTTAACATCCCTATTTCATCCATTATGAGGTGCACGTGTTATCTTTGTTCCTTCCTCTTTGCTTTGTTTTCTTGTCCAATCAAGACATGGAGTAGGATTTGGAATTATTAGTTCTAAAACCCATAGCTTAAATTGCTCAGAACCATAGTCCATCACCCATAAGGATGGGTACACTCAAAGATACGCTGTAGTTGGGAAATTTTTATCACATTGCCCAGTCAACCTTGAGATGGTTCGAGGGGTATGTACCAAATCATGGAAGGTTCAAAAGAGGTTTCAACAAGGAACTAATTTATTTGTTTTTGAATTCAACCATGAAGTTGATAAGCAATTAATACTGGATGGTATGTTGTGGTCAATAGTTAATGCACATATGGTTCTTAAAGATTGGCCTCTTAATATAACCTTAGATAATATAGATTTCTCTTTGTCCCCTTTATGGGTTCAAGCACATGGTTTGCCTCTAAACTAAAATGTTGAAGGAAAATGCTATAAGAATTGGGCAATTGTTTGGGGGCTTTCTAGAAGTTGATCTGACACAAGGGAGCTTGGTGGGTAGGTTGTCTTTCCTTAAAATTAAAGTTCCATTATAAGTGAAGAAACCAATTCCCCTCGATTTTTATGAGCAAAAAAGAAGGAGAGGAACCTCGATAGGTACAATTCAAATATGAGCAACCATCGGATTTCAGTTTCTTTTGTGGATGATTGGGACATGTTATATGGAGTTATGACACTTAACTAGAATAAGAGTTATCGAGAACTTTGCTCCCTACAAATTGTAAATATAGACCTTGGCTTAAAGCTGCAATTCCAATCCCTATTACTCATCCTCTAAAATAATTAGGATTTAAAGGAGATCATTGTTCAGGTGCAAATGACTTGGGTCAATTGGCAAACCAGAAGGAGGTCTAACATTCTCTAACAATAGTGAGATAAGGATGGACTCAAGCTCAAAATGGGGCTAACTATAGTAACACTGATGTGTCAACATATCAAAATAGTGTGGGTAATATTTTGATGGGCAAAAATCACAATGGTCAATTTGATCAAAGGGGTGGCAATGAAGAACAACTTTGATATGACTATTGCCATTATTAACCCCAATAATTGTGTGTCTCGAGGTACTAATTCTAACTTTTCTTAGTCTATTGCCAACATTGTGTCCAAATTATCTTTCTCTTAGGTACAAAATTTGGTCGATATTGACATGGCAAGTAGGATGCGAGAATCTAATTTGGCTCGCATACAAAATACAATTGATCATATATCAACCTCTAAAATTAATCTCTCTATAAGCCCAAACACTTTTAGATCACTATCAAACCCATCCTCCTCCAAATCCAAATGTGCCTATCAAGCTATCTTGGACCTTATTAAAACAAAAAAATTTAAAATGGATGTTTACAATCTTCAGCCCTTTAACTCTCTCATTCATTTAATAATAGAACTTTTAAATCCTGACATTGAATATATCAATCTTCCCAACCCATTTGGTAAGGAAACTTTAAATAAATTATAAAAATCTTATTGCAGAAATAAAGAACCACAAACAGAAATAGAAGGTTAAAATGCCTCACCTCCTCTTCTTTTCTCCTTATGATGTTGTCTCTTTTGAGCAAGTATCTTTAATAAATATTGGTGAGGTACCAATTGAAAAAAAAAACAAAAGAGTTAAACAAATAACTTGAGAGAAACATCTAAAGTAATATCAGTTCACTTTGGTGGAATTTGAATAATCGGTAGTCTCTCATTCTATGGATGTTAATTCCTTGGATGTTGACTTGGACGATGGCACTAGTAGCTCATCAAAAGCCACCCAATGGCCATGATTTCCATATCATGGAAATGTCAAGGGTTAGGGCACCCCTTGACAATTCGAGTATTTGAAGAGCTAGTGTTCAAGCTTTAATCAATTGTTTTTTAATGGAAACCAAGTAACAATCAATAGTGTTGGAAAAACTTTGTTAGAGACTTAATTTTTATTATGGGGAATATGTTAAACCTACGAATGTGCCAGCAGATTAGTATTGTGGTGGATGGATAATGCCAACATTCAAGTTTTGAGCAAGTCACAACATTTTATTCATTGTTTTACATCACAAGTTGATGGATGGAAATCTTGCTTTTACACATTTGTATATGGCCCTCCATATAGCGAACAATGAGCAATGATGTGGCAAGAGGCCTATTGTCTTAATCCAGCACCATATTTATGGATTTGTCTAAGGGATTTTAATATGGTGGTTACACAAGCAGAAAAGCAAGGAGGAAGAATGGTAAGCCATTCTCCGGTAAGCTTATTCTTAGACTTCATGAATGCTCATCATCTACTGGATTTGGGTTTCAAAGGTAATCCTTTTACCTAAGTGAATAAATAAGATAGAAATAGTTGTGTTGCTTAGAAACTGGATAGGGCAATGTCTAATGTTGAATGGAGGTTGTTATTTTTGAAAGACATGTACATTACAAAAAGCTAGTTGGTTCTAATCATCAGCCAATTATTCTTATGATTGAACCCTAGTACAAAGAGTCTTATAAGCCTTTTTGCTTTGAGTCTATATAGATTGAAGATGAACGATGTTATTAGGTGGTTGAGTTGGCAGGGAATTAGTAGTTTGTAGGATCTACTATGTACCATTTAGCATGAAAATTAGAAAATAGCAAATATAAATTAAGAAATTAGAGTATAAGCGTCCTTAGTAATAGTAGACAGAAGATTCAGGAGTTGCTGGTACAAATTGATGATCTTCATCAAGGGAATTGCAACAGGATGAGCAAAGATAAAGAATAAGAATTGTTATGTATTCTAAATAAAAAGTGGAGAATAGAGGAGCAATATTGGTTCTAGTGCTCTCAAGTGCAGTGGTTGAATGCAGGGAACTACAACACTTGATTTTTCCATGCCACAACTATTCAGATAAGGTAGCTTAATCAATTATTTTCTATAAAAGATGATAAGGGTCGTTGGGTAGTCGAGAAGGCAAATATAGTTGCATTGGTGCACAATTATTTTTAATGATTATACATTTCAAAAGGTACTCAAAACCATATGATTATGTTGTCTTCCATTCCTATGGTGGTTAGTCCAGAAGTAAATGCTAGTCTCACAACCCTTATTTCTAAAATGGAGGTTTAGAAGACAGTGTTTGGGTTGGGAAGATTCAAAGTACCTAGGTCATATGGGTTTTTTGGGGTATTTTATCATTCTTTTTTACCATAAATAAAAGATTTTATATATGACGCAATTTGCAGTTCTTAAATAGGGGTTACATGCTTACAAAGATTAATCGAACAAATATTGTTTTAATCCCAAAGGTATAATTTCCTCAATTTCTCTCTCAATAAAGATCAATGAGTTTGTGCAACTTTTCATATAAAATCATTTTAAAGGTTTTAGTTAACAGACTAAAACCTAGGTTGAATTCTTTTATATACCAAAACCAAACTGCTTTTGTACCTGAGAGATTTATTCAAGATAACATTCTAATAGCTCATGAAGCTTTTCATACTTTACAACTTACTTCTAGCAAATAAAATTGGAATATGGCTATTAAAATAGATATAAATAAGGCTTATAATCATGTTGATTGGTTCTTCTTAGAGCAAGTGCTACAACACATGAGTTCTATGAAAAGTTTATAAAATTGATAATGCAATGTGTGACAATTGTCTTTTGTTTTGTTTTTGTTAATGGCTCTTTGACCCCTCTATTTAAACCACCAATGGGATTAAGACAAGGTGATCCACCCTCCTCTTATTTATTTTTATTAGTTTATAATGCATTATCTTGTATGATAAAGCATGTTATTTCTACTCACACCATCCATGGCTTTTGCATAACTAAAAGATACCCTTTTATTTCTCATTTATTATTTACGAATGACATTATTTTGTTTGGAAGAGCTACTATTCAAAGGGCCACTAATTTGTTATCCATTTTGCAACAGTTTGCAAAGCTTCAGGATAATTTATTAATGCAAGTAAATCTAGTGTTCTTTTCAGTAGGAACATCAGTGAGGAAAGGTGAAATCAAATTTTATCCATTTTGAAGATGAAGGAAATGAGAGCTTTTAATCATTATTTGGGCTTTTCGTCTCTTTAAGGAATGTCTAAAAAAGCTACTTTCAGTTATTTACATGACAAAATAACACAAAAAGCTCAAAGTTAGAAAGGTAGACTTCTTTCCCATGCTGGTAGGGAGGTACTTATTAAAAATCTATGTTAACATCCATCCTATCTTATGCAAGGTACTTATTAAAAATCTATGTTAACATCCATCCTATCTTATGCAATGACCTATTTTAAACTTTCCAAATATTTTTAAAAATCTTTGAATATCATTATTTGCTCGTGGGGCAATGGCTATCAAAAATGGCCTCAAGCTTTTACTAAATGGAAATTATAACCAAATCCAAATATAAGGGTGATGTTGGCTTTAGGGATCTTACCCTATTTAATTTAGGCCTTCTTGCAAAGCAAGGATAGAGGCTAATTCCTAAACCCTATTGTAAATGGGCAACAATTATGAAGGCTATTTACTTCCCTTTTAGTGACTTTTGTAAACCAAAAAGACGCTCTAGATGTTCTTGGGGCTGATTGAGCATGCTAGTAATTAAGGTCTTTCTTGCAAAGGGAGTTAGATGGAATTTAGGTAGTGGATGAGGAATTTACTTACAGGAAGATGCCTAAATTCCATCCTTTCCATGATTAACAATTCAATCCTCGAAGCCAAGACAACTACCTTTACTTACAGTATGTTTGGATGAGGTGTTTATAATGGAATGGAAGGGTTATTAATGGAATGGAATGGATTGGTTTGGTTTGGAAAGGAAGTGTTAAATTATATTTTATGTTTGGGATGGTAGGAATGGAAAGGAATGGTTTGAAATTAATTATGTTTGTTTGCACTGGAATGGAATGGAAGGTTAACTTAAAATTGACAAAAATACCCTTATACATTCAAATATAATTTTCTTTTATTTTTTTA